>VYZV01037566.1:105292-128831 GCA_013401275.1 Pandion haliaetus | reverse complement strand
TGTTTATTTCTTGAGTCAGAAGCTTATCTAGGCTATGTTGCAGTGCAAAGCCAAGTTTTATGTTGGAGTTCTTTTAAATGCTCAGAAATGTGGGGGGTTTATGACAATGCTAGCATAGCTCCACTAAAGCAGACAAACAGGTTCATAAAGTACTACCATATTAATTACCACTGAAATATTAGAGGTAGCATGGTGAACACAAATTTCATGGAATAATTTCACCAGAATTAGTGAGCTACACTGTGTATTGCAAACTTCTGTTACTAATCTAAATTAATCAAAAGCAGAGTATAATTATCTGATAATATTTTTCTAAAATTGTTTGTAAAGAAATAAACTGTACAGCATGTTCTGAATATTAGAAAGCACTTAGTCAGAAGCCAGTAATAAAATTATAATAAGCTAATTTTAAGTCAAAATGAACTCATTCCTATGCTGGCTGCTGAAAATGCATGAGACAGGCATTGTACTAGCAGAAGCAACTTGGATTCCATCTTCTTCTGCCTGTCTGCCCCCAGAAAAAATCCAAACTGAAATATTTCAAAACAAATGGGTCTTAGAACAAAATTAACACCTGTTACAGTGTTGGCCCATGGTGTTCTCTGGCCTGTTTTCTGAAATACTAGTCCATTCAGAGTTCTTTTAAAAAGGTTAATAGGCACAAATGCATGAGTACGATTCCTTATATTGCATATAAAATACAAACAAGTTGTAAGATACTAGGAAAATAATATTGCATACCAGAGAGTGTGGGGCTTTCACACTTTCTGGTGCAATAAATCAAGAGGCCATAGAAGAAACAAGTGAAATAATCACTTTGAACAGGCATGGATTTAGCTGTTTTCTGTATTTGATACCTGTCTGAAGCAGTAGGAAGAGGCACATAAACATACCTAAAACCTCCGCATTGAATTCCTCCTTCTAAAATACCATTTTGCATACTGGTAGCTAATTCCTTCTAAATTGGAATCTGTCTCTAAACGAGCTCTTATACATGGGAACCCAGCAGCATGGATTACCTGTTTTATAGTTTTTCCCAAAGGACAAACTCTGCCTGGACCTCCCCCCAAAAATCATTTGCTAACTCACTTTCAAGTTTCCCAGTTCAAGCTGCCTGACAATGTGTCCTTATACGGTGGTAGAATTGTTTGTGATATCCCCTCTCTTTCTTAAGGGGAAGGATTTTCTAGTGCAATATATCTGTGATTATCTTTCACAATCACAACACCACTATGATCCTGGTGTGACAAAATAGTCCAGATGAAATTAATTGCTTAATCTGTTGCCTTACAAAACCCAGTATCTCTGAATGACAGTACTAAGCAGCTTTGCTGAATGTTGCCCTCAAATGTGAGCTGGCCAGGAAAACAACTGCCTTTCTCTATCAAGAAAATTTATTTTTTTCATGAATACCCCCTGCTTTGTCATAAAATTCCCAAGATTGGGGTAAAAAAAAAAAAAATTCACTATTCCTTCTCTGCTCCCATACTCTCAAACTGTTTTGAAGGAATTTTTCCTATTGGTATTTAGTGCTGCAACATTGACTTTAAATGTCTTGTTCTTATAGGATGGATATTATCTTATTTTTAGTTTCAGAAGTCTTGTGGCAATAAAAAAATGAATATACTAACATATATGGCAACACAGTCTATTAAAATGTTAGCAAGGTTGTACTATATGGGAAGAAAAGTAACGATCTTGTTGAATTGGATTGTAATTACAACCAATAATCAAATAGAAAATACATTTTCTAAGCTAAAACTCTATATCAGATGTCTGCAGATTCCCCTGTTTCTCAGATAGTATTCTCCATTACCCCCGCCCCACCTTACCTGCCTTTCCCCTTTAATTCTGGATGCTTTTAAATAGATACTAAATAGTTAATTTTTCTAGAGCATTTGAAAATCTAATTCATTATTCCCAACAGCCTCAGGTTTTTCAAGCTAAAGATGGGATAAAACTGATTATTATTTGCTAAGCCAGTAATTGAAAAACTGATTTTCTGTTAGCAGCCCCAGTTTACTCTGTTCAAGAAGAAGCAAACATTGACCTTTCTACCTGTCACCATGAAGTGAGTCACGGCTGACAAATGTTTGAAGCTGATGTGCACTATTTGCAAGATAAATCAGTATTGCAAATCACCCTGTTTTATTTTTGTCTTAGTATTTCAGATGGGCCCAGGAAAGTGCCTCAGGCTTCTCCTGTCTCATTCAATTACTCACTAGGCCCTGACATGTCTCAAAATAACTTACTAGACCATTTCTTGCTCTTGAGGCAAACTGAGATCCCATGGCCATGACCCACGTCTTCTCCCAAACACATGGGCTGAAGGTGCTAGCTGGGCACTGGGGACATCTGCTGAGAGACAGCAGGAAAGTCCTCCTTTGTTGGTGGTGGGGTGGGCATGGGTCACATCTGTGTTGTCCCTGTAGCTCCCACTCAACCTTTCCTGGGTGTTGAAGTGGCAGTGGATGAAGAAGCTGAAGGATGTCATGGCTGCCTGTGGTTGCTATTGCGGTCATCTCACTGGAGAATAGAGGCCCACTTTAAGAAGGGACAATCAAATTGGCTATTTCTGCCAGAATACAGCTGGGTGAAAATTTGGGCAAAAATAGCAGAGAGAACAATTCACGGTGCCAGCACATGTAGAGCAAGCCATAACATCCAGAAGACGACAAAGTCACACTGTGCTGTATCTCTAACTGATCTAAGCAGAGCATCCTGGTAGATCTGCAGTAAGAACCTGGCTCTGAACATGTGAACTTGCAATGCGTGAATGTTTTGGTGAACTTGGTTTCCTTCTCCCTGCTCCCCAAATCTGTGGTGTAAGTGTGACTGGATAATGTGCTGAGGCTTAAAAACTCCCGTTCTAGCCAAGGTGAAGGATTCTTTGCTTAATTTCATCTAATTCATCTTAATTGCAAAGTATTGGGTATGATATGAAGTTTGGCTTGAAACTGGTGGTGTGGTAGTGGTTTTAATTTTATAGCTCAGCTTGAAGACTGACTTGTAAACATTAGCTGACAGGCGTATCTTCCATCTCACTGACAGTAAACCTATCTGTCAAAAAATCCCAATTAATATTCAGAGAGGGAGAAAAGCAATGCAGTTCAAATTAGGTTAAATCGCTTGTGTTGGGATTTGGAAGTTCTCCCTTTGAATTTCTTAGCTGTTTCTTTAAGGTATTATTCTGCACGTGTTATGTCCAACTGCAGTGAAATGGTGGCTGTTTGATCACTGCCTTTGTGCCTCGAGAAAGAAGTGGCCAGTTCAGGTTTTTTGTTTTCAAAGTCCTTGTTCATGCTCCTGTCTTGCCAGGCAACAGCTGTGCCTTAGGCTATGAAACTACTTGTTTCTTGGTGTATGTCATTCACTACTGTATTCATCATTTGTGCGTTTCCTTCAGTGAAAATAAATATTTTCTTTCCACACATATTATTGAATGCAGATATTTGAGAGTTTCTTATTTACATTTTAAAGGATGTGAAGTCAAATACACAGCAGGTCAGCAAGCCCTGTCTACACCCTTTGAAGAGTGTTTTCAATGTTCACATGCTAGCTGGGCTTCACAAATTAATCTGTACAGCCCCCCAAAGGCACATCTCAATAAACCCATTACAATACCATTTGTACATGTAACTTTGACATGCACAGCAAACCCAACACGTTTTGCCTATACAGATATATTAAACATATTTGTAGTGATATTTCAGTTGTCATTTGTATTTGTGTCTTTACTTGACAGTTTTGGCCATCAGTATTCAGGTCTTAATTGGCCAGTTTTAGAAATCAGTAGGCACAAATCTTTGTCTTCAGTTCACTTTCCTTTTGAGCCAGGCGATGATCACATTTATGTAGGAGATACTGCTGAGGAGTTTTGATGACAGTATCAGTCTGACCTGGTACATTTGTAGCTGGAAGTAGCTGGGCTAGAAATGCAGAAAACGCCTTGTCTTCCCACTTCTCATTGCACTGAGAGAAGCACAACTGTCCATGGTTTTTCTCAGCCCTAATTCAAGTTTTCTGCTAAGTGGTTGCTTTGTAATAGTGCATCATGACTACAACTATATCTATATCAGTGTCAAATGTGAAAGGCTGTTACAAAAAGCCAGTATTACCCAGCTAATGATATGAGCCATGTGGCATTGAGTAAGAAATGACAAGTGGATGCCTTTAAGTTTGGATGTCTGCTATCTGCACAAATGGGGCTTGCTTGAATGAAATCCCTGTAATGAAAGAAAATGAAATTAACTGTTTAGTCTTAAGTGGATTTTCTTGCTATAGGAAAAACTGCTGGAATGTTTGCAAGTATTCTAGGAAGTAGTATTAAAACTTTTTGCTCGAGAGGTAAAGGTGTTAGGCTTAATTAAAAAAAAAATCTTTAACTCTAGTTTCTATAAAATATAGACATAGTCATCCTGATTCTTATATTAATATAGTGTGATAGAGGAGGGCAACATGCAAAGCACCTTTGCTTGTTTGACCTGCTTCAAAGTTCAGTGAGATCAAAGGAAGACTTTGTGACTTCAGGTGAGGTTAAGCACTTAAAACCAAAGCCAGCTCTTGTGCAAGGTTTTAAGTATTTCTAGTAGAAATTTCTAGGTAGGAAAGTCAGAAGCTCAGCTTCATTTTTGCTGCTGCTGCTGCCTTTTTTCTTACCCTTTTGTTTTTGGTGATCACCAAAGCTCTGCAACCTGTTACACCCAGGCCAGATTCTGCACCGCACCTGCAAATATCACATCTGCTACTAATAGATGCTGGCATTTCTAACCCATAGACATACTGTTGCAAACCCTTTCTGTGCTCTAGTATTACGACATTCACATTGGAGTACGATGTTCTAGGTTCTTTGCTGTTTGTCAGAGATCTAGTTAAGTTGCCTGGTTCTCATTTTGTATTATATTTTTCTGGGCAAGTTTTCAAGGCTGTAGGTCTCACACATCTTAATGAGCAATCTATTGCCATTTTGCTGAGATGAATTTTACTCACGTAACCTGTTAATGTCATTGGACAAGGTACCAGTCAGCTCAGCCTGGAGTTTATTAGTACGTATCACTGGGACAAGAGACACTCAGTTCTTCCTCCCTCGTACTTTTTGTCTTAATGCACCATCAGTCCAAGCACACATCCTTTCTAATGCAGAAATACTATGTAAAAGCCTCTTGCTCTGCAATTTTTATAGTGATGACTCTGGATCCACTTTTTCTTACCTTCTTATTTGCATTTGATGCTGCAGCCCTGTTTCAACACTCCTAAGTGAACACAAATTTGTTACGTAATAATTCTTTATGCAAGTTCAGGAAAAAATGTTACCTGGCAAAGTAATGACAGAAATAACAAATTGTCCTTTGGAACTAAACAAATGTGATGATTTTCTTCATAACGGTATCTACTGTTAATACAACATATGAATTTTTTTTTAAAAAGCAGAGGAAATACAAGCCTATTCTATACCAAGTTTTAAAACTTGTCTGTCATCTGTTGAATAGAAAAACTGGGGACATATAAGTTATTATATAGAGCTTTTCTATGAATTGATCTCTGAAATTGTACATTAATACATAGGTAAGATGGAAGATAAAGCAAAATCATGCTCCATTGAAAGAACTTTAATTTGCATGCAAATTTATTGAAAGATGGATTCAAGAAGGAAAAAAAGTAGATCTAGGTATGGACAAAAAGCATTTATATCTGGCATTAATAATGTATGGTGTCCCCTAATGTTAGAGCAGAGAACAGGTCTGCTTCTTCTCTGTAAGGATGAATTTTTTAATAATAATAATAATGATTTCATACAAGTGAAAACAGTAATTGATCTAATTTACATTAGCATGTAAATTATTCATTAGTGAACTGCATAGAGTAAAATTAGACTAGCCAACAGAAGGACTTACTATTTGTCTGTGTGTGTTCCTGCCCTCAATGTGTGATATTTGCTGTACAGCTGGCAAATTCTTAAATGATGTATATTTTCAGCAAAGAACGTCTATGATACACATGAAAACAACTATCCAAAATGTCATTATACTTTGGTAGAGACTTTTTATATACATATTTCACAATTTAAACAGAGGTATAGCCAAAGCTCTTTGCTTTTAGTTTTCTTATACTTTATTTTTATTTCCTGCTCTTTGTAATTCCTATATAGAAACTTGAACTTAACCCCTCTTTAATCCTATTACCCCTCATATGCCTTTCACTTACCAAACATTTAATTTTGCTCTTTCTCCAATGGAATGGCAATAAAACTGGATTCATATTTAGGTATTAGTCATTTGCCCTCACAGAAGAAGCAATATTTGCCACACCATTTTTCTAACTTGTTCTCAGGAGGGGACGTTTGTAGAGGCAGTCTGGGTACATGTGTGAATAACACTTCATTTCTTATATTCATTTATCTATTCCACTAATGATTCAGTCCCATGGGAGGATCCTCTGTTCAAATCAGTGAGAACAGAATGTCATTAGCAGCCCTTCAGTGATAGTTTGCATCCATTTGGATCAGCCCTTCTGCTCACCAGGGAAGGTGTGTGGGGTCTAGGGCTCTAGTTGCTCCCAAGGATTCTTTGGCAGAGATTTGGGGCAGTGAAAACCAGCAGGATACCTCTTCTGGGTCATAGCTCCTAAAGGACGTTATCAGAAGAGACATTTTTTAAAAATGTTTTCTCCAGGGACCTTCATACTGCATCCAACTTGCTGACATGTTAGAAAATAGACAGTAACACAGTGCTTTTCTATTGAGCTTTTCTTCAGAGATCTCCAAAGGGCCTTGCATAACATTTGCATGCATAAAAGCCTAGTGAGATAATTTCATCCATCACTAAGTACAGCTAACTGAGGAGTAGGCTGCAACAGCTCTCAGTGACAAGATTACTGAATGGCTTTGGGAAGAGAATGCAGAAGACTATCATATCCAACCAAAATTGTAAGGGTACTTACACTGAATGTAATTACATGTAATACAGTTTACCCAGAGCACCAAGAGTAACTACAGATGCCTCCTGAACCCCATCATCACTACAAGAAGTGATGCTGTGAGGCTGCAGCTGCAGTGGGTTATGTTTCATGGAGGATTCAGTTCAATGACCAAAGTTTAACACACTGTCTACGAGGAAAGCGATCAAAACAGGGATTAGAGAGAATAAGTGGGCCTTGTGCACAAGTCCATGAATGTCAGAAGTGCTCTAAATTAATTGCTTTAAATCTTTATAGATGGGCATTTTTTCCAGAAAAGTTACTGAAATTAAATAGATTTCAGGTGGTGTCTCATGGGATTCAAGAATGTCAGACTGTACTAATGAGAAAACCTCTTGGTTTACACCTCTGATTTTTACAGAAGGGTGTGAGTAAACTTCATTAAGTTTTAACTGGAAAATCCCACTGGCTAAGCTTTCAACTTAAGTCAGTCTTAATGTGTCCTGGGAAGGGATCCATGAGCTAACAGGAAGGATATGTTGGTGTTGCTTTTTAGGTGATATTAAGTAAAACTCTAAAACCAGAGGCAAAAAAATCCAGCAAGTAACATGTCGGGGTGTGTGGTGAAACACAAAAGGGCTACTTGCAGTCAATGCTGAAAATAACCATCAAATTCAGTACAGTTATTTCAGCTACAGTTATAAATACTAGGATTGAATTTCCTTCCTCTTTATTCCAGAAATGACTTGCAGAGAGCAGAAGTGAACTATTACTATTTTTCTAAATAGGAAATCTTGGAATGAAGAGAGGCTGCACACAGGTTAAGGCCACACACTTTAGTGGGATTTTCTGCGTGTGCGGCGTAAAGTACTTGTGAGCACCAGGCAGCCTGCTTGAGGTTATTGAAGCCTCCCAAATTTCTCTTGGGTAGAAAAAGTTTCTTGACAGAAAAGGAAGATCTAGGGAAACTCTGTGTCAAACATCTGCAAAGACTCTTTGTCCTTCAGCTCTTTGAGCAAGTTCCCAGCCACCTCTGTCATCCATGATGTCTTCAGAAGTTTGGAGCTGAACTTCTGCTTCAGTATGCTCTGCCAAGTGCCTTTGGTTTTGCTTGCTCACAGTGTCCCTTGCCAGGGTTTCATCCACTGAGTTTGATTAACAGTTTGGCCAATAGTGTTTTCTGATCAAAACCTTGTCACTGCTTCTGTGGGTTGTGGGGTATTCTTTTTGCATTCAGGACGATTTCCTACAGGTAGACTGGGCTATATTTACTCTTAACCTCATCTCCAGTTGTTCCAAGCAGCACAGAATGAAGGACAAATTCAAATATAAAATTATTTCCATTCCATTACTTCTTTGCTAAATTGTCTGTCATTTAAATTCAGAAATTGCAGTGGGCCAAATGCTGTTCCTACAGTAACTGTTCTGGTCTTGTAAAGCAACAGAGAGCAGAGTTTGATCCAGTTTCCCTGTTGTTAATCACCATGCTGGTAAACAAAACCTAATGTTATAAATGCATGAAAAGTAAATGAAAAACAGCATTGCAAAGTAAAGTGGCGAGTGGATGCATTTGGTCATTATATACTAAATAACGCAAGCAGTTAATGCCTTTGCTGGCTAATTGCTTTACTTTCTATTTTAGACCAGAAGAAGTCATATTTGAATATAAATTGGGTTGCCATGTTTATCATGTACCATTTTTTATGACTAATTAACTTTCCTTTGCATTTAAACCACTAAAGCCAATTGAACTTCAGACTCACAAGCACCATTCTTTCCATTTAGGAACACATTTAAAATTCCGGCAAGAGATCGTAGACAATCTGAAATTCATTATTGGCTGTTACACCAATACTTCAGACCACTAGAATAACAAAGCGGTACTGCAAAGATTATTTGTTGCGCAATCACTTTCAGAGCTCTCTGTTATTTGCAGAGCAACCTAATGAAATATGGACATGTTGTTCATAAGAGATAATTTCAAGCATTCTACTTAAATTTTTCTATTTGGTACATTAATCGCTCCTTTACAATAACAGTGGGGTTTGTAAAAGAATAATTTTGTTACTGAAGATTCATTTTCATACTGCAGGGATCCCCCACCCCCATAAATATCTACAAAGGTAAGTTGAATTGCTGCAGATGGTTTAGCCTGGGGGAAAGTATGTATTTTTAAAAAATTGTAATTGCAAAACACATTTCCATTGCAGAGAGCTCTTGCACTGTTCATCTCTTGAACATACTTTCTTATTTTATTTAATATTTTGATAACTATCTTTTGCAGCTATAAATGCATAATGTTGAAAATCCTTTCAAATACGATAATAGCAAATGCTCTCTCACACGTGAAGCCTGAGTTTTGTCACCAGTGAGTTTTATTAACTGAATGGAGAGTTTTTGCACAAGGAGCATCTCGCTTCCAGCAGCAGTGGTGTTTGGGGAGCGGCACTGTCATTTGGGGGTCAGCAAGCGGTCTGGCACAGGTTCCTTTTATTCTTGCGCAAATCAGTGTCTGTTCCAGGTGACTATATGATAAATAATAAGGAAAGCTAAGGTGTCTTGTCTGTGCTGTGTGTTTGCATTTATTTAAAACCCAGAATATAGGCCAGCGTAGCGTATTCTGAATTGGCCTGCCAATTTTATTTTTTCTGGCTCTCCTTGGGAAATGGGGAACATGGGGGTAAAAGCAAACTCCTTTTGTTCTGTCTAGTTCAGTGCTAGCTAAATTCCAAGATAATTCGTGCCAGATATTTCCAGAGAATCTGGATCCTTATGCAGGACTTGCCAACCTGTCTTGGTGTGCAGATGTTACGGTGACTGCATGCCAACTTACTGAAATGCTTTATGTCTCGGACTGGGTTACTAAGACAACAGCTCTGCTCGATTCTTTAAAGCAAATTCATTATTTGAATGAACATAACAAGTCCTTCTGCCATTCCTTGCATTTCTCCAGTAATTTTTAGCTCTCACATTGCCTCAGGGTGGTTGCAGGGTGCTGACTTGTTAATTATACAGTCTCTCTATTCTCTGAAACTTGTAAGAATATGATGGCAGATGCTGCTGTACTAGTTCTCCTTTAGAAGTGGTATAGGATGCTGGTGTAGGACAACTGCATGATGATCATCTTTGGGCCAAAAGGCAAGTGCTGGGTTTCTGGTACATACTCATGTACATATTCATCAAAAGAACGTAGCAGCATATTGTGGTTTCAAACCATTGCAATTCAATCCACTGTAGCATGCTGATCCTTGTAACATGCACTGGACTGAGAATCAAACAGTGGGATGAGAAGAAATAGATTCGGCTTGAGAAGAATTTCTTTAAGTATCCTAAAAAAATATACATTAACGTTCCTTAAGTAATCTAGGAATGTAGATCAGATGCAGCATTACAGAAATTAAGCATTAGTAAAATATTGTCAGCGGTCTGTGCGATGTGTCAGAGGTGTGGCATGGATAGACTTAAAATTAGTACTTCCAACATTTTTAAGACTAAGCAGTGAAATAATTTTGTTGTCTTTATTTCTTAATTTGAGGCACTTTTCAAAAAAAGTGCTAAACATTAACTTCCTAGAGATTTGACTATTACTATAAATTTTGCATTGAGGGTGCTCCAGTGTAATGAAGATGGTTGGTTGGCAGTAGAAAACCTGAGGACAGGGAGAGAGGTTAGATGAAGAAAACATCCTAATCACATAAATCATTACTCCAGGGCAAAATGCAATAAGCATTTTTTAAAACATGAGCTGTCTGCACTGTGACATCCATTTAACATCGTACCGTCATGCCACAGCAATAACTTGTTAACTTTAATGAAATCCTCCTCCCCCTTCACGTCACCCATGCTTTTGATTAGTCTGAAGGTATCACAACAATACTCAGTATTGATTTCCCTATAAAGACGGCTTCTTGGTCCCCATGGATAAATGTGGGAGCAAGTGACACTTGTGACTGTGTGGATTTCAAATTAATGGGCTGCTCTGGTATGACTAAAAGAAATAATAGGTACCTTGCGGTATTAATCATTTTGTGACAGTCCGTCCTAATTGCACCATTTTTAAAACTCTATAGAAAATTCAGCTTTCAGGGTTAAATCATCCTATTGCATATCATCCATCCTCAGTGATGTCCATGTTTTCAGTCCAAAATGTTGAAGAAAAATGGTACAGAAGGGCAGATGCTACACTGAGGCATTTTCCAGGTTTCATATCACCTTTGACTTCTGAGCAGACATAAACAAGCTCCCATACAGAATGTGGTGATAGAAATGTCTTTGCAGTCACAGGTGAAAATCTGCAGCAAAACTGAAGAAACATTTTTATTTAGTAATGGCCTCATTTGAAAGAATGATTGCAAGAGAGGGATCTGAGAGGCCATATTTATCCACTTGATGCATATGTGTGTTTACTTACATTTACATAGGAAAAATAGCCTAACATATTCAGCTTTTACTTCCCCATAGGGGAAATGCAAATAAACATTCAGCTAAATAAATTATGGCCATCTTTGTGATTGCTAACATCTTTTCCTCCTGATCTCTCATTTATAACTCGCTCTTCAATATCAAGGTTGTTGATCCCTGGAGTCTTGTTAATTGCCCCATGGGGAACAGGACTTTTACTGACTTCCAGCCTTATCAGCAAGGAGACAAATGAAGCTCTTTGTCTTATTGTTTTCTCTTTTATTCAATGAATTACAGGTTTGATGCAAATCCCATTAAACTCTCAGTGTGTGTTGGATCATTTTCCTATTGCAAAGCTGCTCTACTTCTTCCTTCTGCTAGCTGTTAGGAAGAGGTGAGAGCCTCCACCAGCTGTTGTCTGGGCTTGGTGTCATGTCCTAATGCTCCTTATCCGCTAGCCAACATCATTTGCAGAACTGCACTAATGCCAACATAGTGAAGTCGTACTAAAAAAGTGACTTAACATTTTGCCTGCATTTCAGTACCTGTAAATTGAAAAAAACCCCAAACAAACCCAAAAGCCCCACAACCCAAACCCCCCAGCAATTTACCTACATGGCAGAGGTGTTATGGGGCTTCACAGAATGGTGCAAGGATATGATAATTGCTGTGCAGATATATATGTACACATGTATACAGACATGCATTTCTCAGTACAAATGGTGCTTTTAACTGTCTTGTACTCTTTATCTGGCAATGATTCATGCAAGATGTTTCTTGTAATCAAACATGCTCTGAAGCATAAAATAGGCACGTCTCCCTCATGAAATATTACCACCGGGACCTCATAGTGTGCCGGAGGAAGGAAGTGCACATTCTTTTTTCCCTGTGCAAACTCTGAATCACCAAGAAGCTTGTTTGCACTGTAGCTTTGTTGTGGCAGATCCCATATGTTGCTTCTCTTACTGGCTTTTGCTTTCAAGTGAGGTGCTGCACTGCAACCAGAAGAGGCTTTTTCAGACCACAAAAGGGCAACACCATTTTTGCTGGAATTTGTACTGGTTTTAATATGGTGAGGACAGGTCAAAAACCAAGATTCCACAGCTTCATGATAAAACAAGTAATGCTATTAGGGTGACTCTGTTTAAAGGAAAGACAGTGGGCTTTATCTGTCAAGAAAACAAGTGGAGCCACAGACAGTTCAGCTCCTGCAAATCCCATTAAGTTGTCTCTGGAATACTAGAGAAGGTGATGGGTGTTCTCACAGCTCTTCCTAATCCCATGAACACTTAGGAGGGGCTGGCAGAGTAGTTGTGGGACTGGGAGCATGCCACTACCAGCCATAACCTCCTGAGCAGCTCAATTATTGCCTACCGGGGCAATAGGGGTTTTCCTGGAAGGAGGGTAAGAAGAATGGTTTGCATCCAAAACCAGCAAGTCCCTCTGCTGGCCAGAGCAGGTGGGGGAAGCCTGGACACACACCATGGGGAGAGCGGTCACATGTCCCTCTATAGACCATGCTCCCCACCACAAACTGGGTGGCAGTGGTGGATGTGGAGTGAAACGCAAAGCTGGGGGAGGGCACTTCTGCTTGCTGCTACAGGCTGTCGATGGGAAACCAATAAAGCAATGTGTCCTTATGTGATAGCTGCCGATTTGCGGCTGCTGCAGACTGAGTCAGGCTCATTAGCGCACCGCTTCATTAAGTTTTTCTTTTAATTGCTTCATTGGGTTAAGCTTCAGTGAACATCTAAGAATATTTTTCCATTCAGCAACAGAGAAAGAAGGAGATGTACAATATGTGATGTTTATGGGTTTTCAATGAAATAGAGATGGGAAAGTTTTTACTTTCACACAGCAGATTTTGGGTTTTGTCTTCCTGTTTATGATTGAAAGAGCAAACATCAATTGTTGGCGTGACAACGAGAGTTACAGGGAATGAATGTGAAGCACAAATATGATTTTTTAATGTTTTTTTTTAATTCTTAATTTTACCAAAGGCCATGAGTATTGATCAGATCCATAAGCCAAGGGACATCAAACTGGATAGTTCCACTGAAACTGCAGTGGCTACACCTTCCAAAATAATGCTTTTGTCTAATTAGAAAAAAAAAAAGTAATTTCTGACTGATTCTGAAATTGTTGTCATTGAAAGAATTAAGAATTGTAAGCAGTACTGTAATATTTGCTCTTATCTGCCTGTGATATACATTCTCACTTGCTTTGAGTTAATTTGTCACATATTGAGTAATTACCATTAACCATATGAAATGTCTAAATGAAATACACTGCCAACATGGTCATTTGCAGTTGTTCAGTTTCAATTAAGCAGGTCTTTTTAATGAACCTGAAACCCTCTTTTGATCTTATGCATAGTTTCAGGAGCTGACGTCCAGCTTCATCATACTGGATTTTGGGTTGTAGTTCATTAGTTTTGAGCAGCCTTTTTGGCCAAATTTCCTTAGAAATACTGCAAAATTCACATAGGTTGATTTAATTTGTATTTTTTGTATATGTTAAATGACATTCTTGAACTATTACTTAATTCCCCCACACCTTCCTATATTTATCAGTAAAAACTATTTCCTAACTCAATTCATTCTTATGCTAAGTTACAAGGAACTATTTAGTTTCCATATGTACATGCACACACAAGTTATAGTATGACATTCTTCAATGGAAAATGGTTTTGTCAGTCAAAGAGCTTTTTAAGTGTAGTATGGCCGTTCATGTGTAGCTACCTTTGCGAAACGAAAGGCAGCAGGTTTTCTTGACTTTATGGATTTCTGTTATCTGTACCTGAGACTGTTGGCAGAAAAGGGGATGGATGTCTGGATCCTGCTAGTCCCAATGAGGGACACATGCTCTCAAAGTACCATTTCCTTCTTTCTGTCCTGGACCATGTCTCATTTCTGGTCATTGTCCAGATATTAAGCTTGTTGCATTGATGGTTTGTGCTGGTATCTGGACTGCGGGGTGAGGCAAGTCTGGATAGGGGGTACCTTCCAGTGCCAGCACTCTGGGAGAGGAGCTGGACATTAAACTCACATCAGCCTCAGGAATGGCTCTGTGTGCTCCTGGCTCTTTCAAAATAGTTTATTTCTGATAAACTTTCTCAGAGACAAATTATATTTTGTTTAATATTGATTTTTTTTTTTTTTTTTACATAGATGCAGTTTGCATGCAACTGTATGGTTTGTGCTTCCTTAAAGATTGGACTGCATTTTACACTGGCTCAGTTATTAAAGGCTAAAAAAGTGCACACAGAGTTTAATGCTGTGCCTTTCAATTCTGGAGTACAATTGTTTATGTTTTGTAACATTTGGGAAATCTTTCACTGGCAGATAAGGTAACATCAAAGTCTTAATAGTTTATTTTACAAGGATATTTTGAAGTCTTTCTAATCTTCTTGCATGATTGCTTATCTTCTCCACTGCAACTTGTTGAATGAAAGGATAATCTTCCTTTTGGATTAGTTTAGGAATTGTAGACCAAAAGGTCCACAGTGTTTTATATATGAGGATATTTTATTGTTGCTCATGGTGCTTCTGCTGAAGTTCAATGTTAGTAAGTACACACTAGATCAGTTTTTCATTCTGCTTAGCTGGTGGCATTAACTGAAAGTCCTTAAAAAGAGTCAGTAAGTGAAATCAACAACATAAATATACATAATAAATTTTCTGCCTTTCTTCTAGAAATGAAGGCACAAGCAAAAAACATCCAGAGATTACAGTGAATCAGTTGCAAAATGTTTTCTAGAATTATTGAGGTCGTCTGGGCTGAGATATCCATTAAGAAATGTGCAGAACTGTGTGAAAACCTAAATCAAAATTCCAGTCATATGTATTCTGACTATGGTAACTGAAAGATGGTTCAAACCAGCTGTTATCAGGGTTATGTTATTACTCTGAAATTAAAATGCCTAGAAATGTAATTTACAGGATAAAAAAAAAATAGGGGTGATATTAAACAAGGGGCTAGTGCTTTAAAAACCTTCAAATTTTCACATTTGCAATCCAGTCTTGAGAGGTGGCAACAATACCTGAACATATCTAAAATGGATTTACACATTGCACTAGATATATTTTTTATTCTATCAGTGTCTTCAAGGAACTGTTAACAATGCAGTATAGTCAAGTTCCTTAACTTAAGATGGATACCTTCAGAAAAAAAGCTCGTGGGGAAAAGCCACTGAAGAATTCTATTCAAGAAAATCACCAATTGCTTACACTTTCAAAGCTAGAAATCTCACAACTGGAGCTTTAAAACCAGTAATTGTAGGTATGTGTTTTGCTCATGAAAATAACCAATTGGTAAGCACATTTATAAAGACAATATGTGCAATTAGGTTTGCAATTATACATTTTGTTTATTGGCAAACATTCCTTCTCCAGTTTGAAACAAAGAAGAAAATGTGATGAGTAGCTTTCGCATGACACTAAATATTACACATAAATGCTTTTTAGCAAATCTACCCCAAGGAAGGCTAATAGAAACCACTGATTTTCATAAAAGGAAATAACATTTGGTTAAAGTTTAATGTTAAGGAAATGAACTGTCACAAAGTATAAGGCTTGAAGAGACTGAGAAGGGATGACAGCAACGCCTGTTTCAGACCCAAATGCTGCTAAAATGCCATGGCAACACTCATGCATTATTTATTTCCATGACTAAATATAAGCATTACTTTTGCTATCCTGAACTGAACCACAGCTGGGAATTAGAGTTTTCTTTCAATGAAGCTCATCAGTCTTACCGATCTATCAATCTTACCAGGCAGGCTTTTCAATTAACCAAGCAGTTGTTGGATTGGTTCACCCCAGCACAGCTGTGCCAGGCCGTGCAATGGGGGATACAAACTGCCACAAACACATCCACGTGTTACATGAGATAAATTGCCCGTATTTTCATCAAGTGACAAATGCACTGTTTGCCCTATGTGTAGTTGCAGGACGTTCAGAAAAGAGGGAACAAGCTGTCAGAAAAATGTATTAGTTGGTGACACCTATCCAGATCTAAGGGATTGCTCTACAAGGAAGCTGGCAGAAAATACGCTGATGGCCAAATGAATGGCCCTGACAGCCTGCATGTCATTAATGGTGCCCCCACTTTCTGTATTAAAATTGTACATCTTATGTGAACTCCTGCAGTAAAAGATTAATTGTGGACAATTACTTGAAATCTTGAGTTTGCAGCATGTGTTGGGATTGGAGACTGCAAGGAAAGCTCCCAAGTCAAAAGATAAAGACCGACATGTCTGCTAGTGCAAACTGGCATTGTTCGGCTGAAGGGAATGAAATTCTGCCAGTTTAGATTTACTGACACTCCAAACAAAAGCTCATAATAAAGTTACAATGAACAGACACCAGTTTCTCCAGAAAAAAAACTCAAAACTAGCGTTATTGATAGAGAGTGAAACAGAGGCCTCAGAATTACTCGTCCATCATTCCAGGAATGAGGCTCTGGAACAGCCATTGCCTGAGCACATAGCAAACATTATTACATGAGTAAGACCATTAATTTATAACGTCACTATGGAACTGCTTTAAATGAGGTTCACAGTTAAGGCTCTTGATGAGTCAGGGCTGTAGCATTTTGGTGCTCATGGTCAAAAACTACCAAGAAGAGATTCGCAGGAGAGTAGTGAATCCTCCCCCCCATCAAACCCGAGTGAAGTCCAGACTCCCAAAGGGGAGGCAGGGAAAGGGCAAAGGGAATGCAGCACTTACCTTAAGGACAATTAAGCTTCCTGGTCAGGCATGTGCTTTCACTACTGCCAGGAGCCCCAGAGCTGTACACATCTCTGGAGCAGGTTTGCTCCTTGCTCTGTTGATTGCACCTTACGGCCCTGCCTAAAACCTCCTGAGTCCATAGCGGAATGGGAAAATTCTGAATGCTCCTCCGCTATGTTGCAAAAGCCTCCTTCAAAATATAATGAACAGGCTCTCAGAGGAACCTGGCAGAGGTAGGCATCCAAACCCCACTGAAAATTCATTAAGAGTTGGGCTTCCTTAAGCTCTTCCAAAAAGCCCAATACACACAAGTGATTTCTGAAGCATGAAAGCGTTGCCCAGAAGTTCTGCAATAGTGCCAAGAGCAGAGTATACTGCCAGTTTTTCAGTCCCGCTTCAAGCTCTGGCAATCAAAAGGGACAGGTAATATCGTTACAGCGAATTTAGTTACAATTTAAATATGACTTTCCCCCCCCATTCTTTTGGCCATAGTTTGTTTTGAAAGAGAAGGATCTCTGAGGTGGAGTGTATAAATTCATAAGGACTCACCCCGAAACGGCCACAATTTGAATTTCAATACTTTAAGGAAAAAAATCAGTATAATCTATTTAAAGGAGAATTAATTGTGGTCATTCTTTATACATGTGTCAAAGAATGATCAAAACTAAAAACCAGCACAAAGTGCACAGAGGACATACTCATCTTCAGCTTTCAGATACTTACTTTGCAAAGAACCAGGCTGGATGCAGTCTGGCCTGCTGTTCCTCGCCATCTCGCCACCAAAGGTTTCTGTGCTGGCAGGTGGGAGCTGGAAGGGCTGTGAAACTGCACGTTAGTGTGCTTCAGAGAGTGGTCTGAGTTAGCGTCAGTAACCCATAAGAGTCCCACATATAAAGATTTTATAAAGTTTTAATACAATGGTGAAAGTCTCAGCAAATGGTTTGTTACGGGTTATAGAGTAGACAGGTTGTGCAGTGTGTTAGTAATTCTTCAGCACTACATTTTATAATAACTTATAACCTTCTAGCTTAGTGCTTTTTACCACCCAAATTCACATATTATTAATATTCATTTAACATTTTTAATGTGTCATAAACTACTTCATGAAAGATTGTTAACATAAAGTGACATAGGTGTGTCTGGCCACAAATAATGACAAAGTTAAAATTGAATTAATCTAACATTTAAATATCAGTAAGGAAGCAAAGTCACTGCTGCCAAGACTTGTTAATGTTGGGCAGTGCATGTTTCTCAAGTTCTTTGTTGTTTTTGTTTATGAATGAGTGCTCTTTGTATATTTATGCTTGTGCTTTTCACCCCCTCTCTGTTCCTGTTAATCAGTGTGTATATCCACCATTTAGGACAACTGATGAGTCCCCAGAGCCAGCTGAGCCTTGGCAAAGTCACCTGTGTTAATGAATACTCATTTGAAATAATTTACATGAGAGATGCAATTTACAATATTTTCTGTGTAAATTGCATGGAAATCAAGGATAATTGGGCGTTAAGTCATTCTTCTCACTTCCTCAGGGAAGTAGCTGCACGAGAAAGGTCTGTAAATTCTACCCAATACAGCCAGATGTTCAATTTATGGCAGCTTTGTTAGAAAACTTGTTAAACTTTGGGTAATCGTAAACAAATACCCTGGCTTTTTTGCATTGCTTTTGAGTGACCTGACATAAAATTGAAATTAACCCTTTGGCAAACTTTTCCTGTTCTAGACAATCTATGCCTGTGCTGGAATCTGTTCCTCAAAATATTGAACAACAGCAATATTTACAGCCCTTGGGAGCTGTAAGCATATGGAATGAATTCTCATGCTATTTCTGACCAAGACCCTGGGAAATCTGAGAAACCATTTAGCCTTTGTCGTGTCCCAAAGTTGGAGCGACTCAGGTTCGTGGATTTCCTTTGTCAGAATTAAGGTGAAACGACACCAGGGAAGTTCAAACAACAATCAACATTTATTCAACCTAGCTAACCTTGCCCAAGTACAAGTGAATTTATCAGTATGAACCTTGCATCATGTCTTTTAGCCACTGTTTGAAAAGAGAGGTGTGGAAAAAGGAACATGAAACTGTGTCAGAAGGGGATCCCTCCCGTTGAGTCACGAGGTTTAGAGCAGACCCCCTTGCTTTCTGGACTCGTTCTCAAAGAGGAGCCCAGGGGCGGCTGGATCCACTCCTAGTCTCAGACTTGGTCAACGGTTTATATTTCAAAGGATGGGGTGTAGGGACTGTGGAAAAGAGAGAGGAAAAAGAGCAAGCAAGAAAGAAAGACAGAAAGAAAGACAGAAAGAAAAAGAGAGAAGAAAAGGGTTTCACCAGTCCTGGGTCCAGCGTTGGTCCAGCCAGCGTAGAGATCCAGTTCTGGAGGGCATGTGCCAAGCACTTGTTCTTCCTTCTTTTATAGTGTGTTAGTCGGTGGTCTCGACATGTGCAGTTCACGTTCCTGGGCTTCTCTGGAATCGGTCAGTGAGCTTGGCAGGGGGGTTCATTGGGAAGTTGCCTCTCTTTCCCTGCTGGCATGACCGCTTAAGATAGAAGCACAGTCCCATCCTCTGTGGAGCCCTCTCTTCCGGGCGCATACATTGTGCTCCTTCTCATGGTCACTTAAGATAAGGAATTGCAGCCTTGGAGAAGTGCGATCCCACCCTCCGTGGGGCCCTCTCCTCCGGCCACATTGTCCTGTTCACACAACTCAGCGTTTTTACAGGGGCATCTTTTCCACCACAGTTCTTTAATGAGTGTTTGAGACATTGACTATAATTTGTCAGGCCGTCACAGCCTTAGAGAATCCTTTCCCGTTTGTGTACCAGACTTGCTGGTGCAGTTTAGCAAGAGACCAGGAAGCACTGTGGCTGAACTCAGACGAGTCCCCTTAAATCTTTGATAAGACTTTAACTTCATCGTCAGTGCAAATGCAATTAATAAATGATGTCTCATAAAGAACGGCTGCAAGTGACTCAATTTTAGATACCTGCAGTTGCTGGGCAGTTAGCAGAAGTTTACAAAATCTATATTCTACACAGAGCCTTTTGCTACATGGTGTTATGGAGTCATGCAAATAGCTCTGATCACTTCTTGAGAAAAGGGCCTGTCATTTCCCTTTTACGACTCTGAAAGCGTTCGTAATATTTTTAGTTCAATACTGAAATACAAATTCCATATTTGTTTGCCTGCCATAAAAAGAATGACTTGCTGTCCTGGTGTCTGCCTTATTTGAGTTAGTCTTTGTTTTATAATGACTGTTTTGAATTTCCACCTTCAAAGTTAGCAAAGAACTTCTGTAAATTTGGGCTGCATTTTCAAAAAAGTGACGTGCAGGTTTTCACATGCAAACTGAATGTTTCCAATTGCATGTGCAGGAGGGTGATTGATGCAGTCCTTTGTCCGAGCTCTAGTTAAGGAAAGTCAGAAAGTACATCTTTTTAGTTAGCTATCTTTTCTGATACTTTGGTGTGAAGGTACTGTGATTCAGTCATCATTCTTTCCTAGTAATTTGTCTTGCTTCTAAAGGGAAATAACTCGATTTAGCCTTTCAGTGCATTACAAAGCACAACTCTTCTTGCACCACCTCGATGCAAAGGGATTGATATGCTGGGAGAATGACATGGAGAAAAAAATCCGCCCTTCACGCCTTCTGTGTTCAATAGCTCCAGGGTGCAGGGTCTTGTGAGAGCTTTTGCTGCCTCCAAGTCATGCTGCAGTGGGGAATGGTGTTTGCTTTCATTTCCATTCATTTTATTCAGGTGCCCAGTTCTGGTAAATGCTCATGCAAATTTAACCTTGCAACTGCACAATGAAATGTTAAAATCCAGCCCCCGAATCTAATGATTATATAAGGCGGTACATAATATCAAATTCTGCACTGTAAAATGACACTCTTTGTTATCTTTTCCAAATGCCATCTGCAAATACTATAATTAGAATATATACTTTTTTCTAACTCATTTAACAGCAACAAAAAGATCAAAAAACTTTCAGGTGTAAGTTTTCAGTAGACGTGCAGCAATAAATGCTGAAATATGCACTGAGTCAAAATAAGAATTTGCCTTGTAGACATATTGTTAACACAGACATCAAATTAGCTTGACATTGGCTCAGTAATGAGTATTTAGGGCAAAACAACGGAAAATAAATTTCACCAGAATCAATCAGTATTGGAATCTCTCTCTATATATATACATTGAAGTCTAATTTAGAAACAAATTCTCACATTTAAAATTGTGATGTAACGTAAAGAGGTTTCTATTTGAATTTCCAAGTGAAACCCTTAACATTTGGATTTCAACAGAAACTTGGCTGATGCTTGTCTTGCAGCATGGTAATAGTAAATTATTTATTTAAATACACTGTAATAGCAACCAGCATCCTGTTAGAGCACTGATAGGCATACTGCAGCCTGGATGCTAGTACCAACCCCAAACCCTCTTCCTAAACAAGGTTACCAGAGACAAGGTTTAGGTTCCTACAGAATGTCCTTAAAAATTTCAGATACCATTAAATATAGGCCCTGGTTTGAATATTTCCCTGGGTACCAATAATACTTTCCCAGTCAAGTTCCTTTGTGAGCGTACAATAGGCAAAACGCCCATTTATGGTGTGATTTCTACACCTTTGTCTGCTAAATCTCACAGCTTGATCTTGGCGATTTGAGTCTTGAGATACCATTTAGCAGGCTTGTCTTCACTGTCTTGGAAAATGCTGCCTTATCCCAGGAGATACTGATTTTACCATCAGTGGTGGTAGGTCCTGTTTGGAAGGATCTCTTGGAGGAATTATGCAATGTGCTGTGGGGTTTAGCTGGGCCAGCTCCAATGACAACCACATATGTCGTGCAGTGAAATCCACCTACACAAGCAACACAGTTAAGTCCAGACACACAGACAAATGTGAATGAGTCTTTCATGTGCACGTGGCGTAATCCGAATTCAGCTGTTGCTGAGGTCTGAGTCTTTGGCACTGCTGCGTTGCCTACTCATGGCTCGATAAAGACTACAGTCGCATATTTTGGGACCTACTCTGGGATTAATGTTCTTGTGCTGGCCCAGACAGGAAATATCAAACAGGCAGTCAGGGAACTGCAATTGCACAGGCTCTGTCACTTCAGCTCTGCCATAGCCAAAGATCAGAGCAAGCTACCGGTCTCAGAGCTGCGCTTTGATACACTGCAGACGCTGATAAATTACCTATAGGAAAAGGGAGGATGGATGGTGACCTTGTGACCCACCACTCAGTCTCGCTTAATCCCTCCAGCCGTGTTCTGCAGATGCAGGAAGGTCCCTTGATGTACGTCTTCAGGAGAGTGAGGATGAAAAAGTTGCTTAAATGCTTGTAACTGTCACAGAAACACAAAGCAAGCAAAATGAATGTTGGGTTTTTCAATAGCTAATGTTACCCTGGATTCACTTTGCTTGCAGATTCAGTCAGCATATATTTATTTCTATCTTAACATTCAGTGTGTTGACAGTAATTTTGTTAGGGACAAAATATTACAATCAGAACCAGAGTTTCCAGTAAAAGGATGCATTTCATTTGTGGCTTCCCCCACCCTCCACTATCTTCTCTGCCTCTCACCACCTTGGTCTACATGAAGCAAAATTATTTGAATGAATCAGGCAGAGGCAAGGTAATTTCAGTGCCTGATACTGCAATATTACTGTGCAAAATGACATGTTAGCCTGGTTAATAGATTATTTATTTTCATTAAATATTGATTATCAGTGGCTTATGCTGGCAGGCACTTTCCTGTTTACTGTGCAAGTAGCTATATGCCTACATTCTGTTATGGTAGGGGTTTTTTTTTAAGTTAACTGTTCAGTCTCATGAATTTTCATGTTTTGGCACTGACTGACATCTGCATAGTAATTCTGCCAGTAAGCTATGTGTGCATTTCACTAATGCAATTTTATACCTAATGTATTCAAAAATCCCTGGAGCGAATGAAGATGTTTTAACCAAGGGTCCTGCCCTCACTTCACCACGTAAGCTACTTCAAAAGGCTAGCCCAAATTTTATGAAGGTTTCCTAAATTCCGTGACACAACACATTACTCCCCTGCCTGAAGCCTGGCAGTGCTGGCCATTGCACTGGCAGCCTTACTGGTATATTAGAAACAAAGACGCAGAAGAAGATCTAACAGCAGAGAAAAGTACCTGAGGAATCTTCATTTCTAGAGAATTCATTCACTCAAAATCAATTAGCACAATGATACGTAAATGGTGAAGGAAGAGAATTTCTGAGCAGTTTTGTACTGTGGATCCAGCGTATGGTTTTACATTCATGCCAGCAGTAGAACAAGCCACAATTACAAGGCAAAACAAATCAAATCTCTGCATTGTGAAAGTAGTAAATTCAGAATAAACTTATTTTTTCCTTTTTCCAAAATTAAATATGGTTGGCCTAATGATCCAAGGCAGCACTACAAGTTTGGCTTTGCAAAAAGGAGAATAAAGGATTTCAGGGTTTGCAATAGCATAGGACACCCCC
>VYZV01037566.1:77500-101542 GCA_013401275.1 Pandion haliaetus | reverse complement strand
GGGAGACTGGGGGTGCGGGGGGACTTTGGGCAGGGGTGAGGGCTGAGAGCGGTTTGTAGCTGCTGAAGTCCTGGGGTTCCTGGGAGGGGTCTGCTGCAAATCAGGGCTTTGAGGTCTTGTGCGGGACAGGTGAAGAACTTGGGATATCTTTAGGGCTTTTAAGTTCGAGTTGCACAAAATGAAAATCCAAACAGCCCCCTTTAGCTCCTTATTTAATTTTAAGCTAATTTTAAGGCTGTTCTTTTACTACCATGGCATGTTCTTGGGTTCGGTTGTAGGTGCTAGATATGCAACAGTGGTGGGGCAGTTCCCTATGGTACCTGGTTTGGCATATGCTCTCTTAAAGCATGGTCTGCTCCTACAGTACATGGGCTGCTGCTACTTGCTCCCCTGAGCAAGCTACCAGAGCCGCTTCAGTGGTCGGACTTGCGTGCTCCACACCTCCTGTCTCCCTCAGTGAGCCAACATGGCTTAAGGGGGTCGCAAACTGAAGGGAGGCTTGTGTATATAAAATGTTTTAATTGATATATGTGCCTCTCATGACTCATTTCTTGCGTTTAATGAGAACTGATGGGTCGACAATTCTGAATTGTTCATAGCATGAGTTTTGCACCAAGATTTATTATGGGGGTGTGTGTGCAGTCATCTGAAAGCTTTCGCTGGCTCATTACAATTATAGTTTCATTCTTTTGCTGTATCCATGTTCAATGGCTTCTCTACAGTTTTGGTAATTTGCATCTCCCTGACTTGTTTGGAAACTGGAAAGCATTTTAAAGTATTCCAGCAGGCTATTTTTCTTGTACCTGGACTTGCAGGCACAGTTCATTCTTTAAGAACCACATGATTCTGTGACAGAGGGAGATAACGTCATTATGAGAGAACTTGTAGTAAACTTGGCACAATTAGTGTATCGTAATTATCCTTTCATTACTGAATGTATATTAGTATTCAGTTTGCTCCAGCATAAATGAAGTGCAAGATTAAACTTTGACACATCTTTCCATACTGTAACAGTGAAACCCAATGGGCATGTGAACAAGGCACATCTAATTCCGAGACAGGTGTAAATTCTTTTAATGCCTCTGTCTTTCCTTTATGAAAGCTTTCCAATACACTTTGAAGGTGGTGATGGTGAGGAAGCGTTCAATGCCCTCTCGGTAGAAGCGCATTTGACAGCTGAATGCAAAAAACAGAGGGAGAAATGGAGAACGACACTGAGTCCATGGAAATGGAACAAATGTTAAATGTTTTCTTTGAAAAGATAGTTTTTTTATTTGATCTCATTCTTTCTAGTTCCAAAGGTTTGTATCATTATCATTATCGATGGCTGGAAAGTATGAAAGGGCTTATGGAAAGTGCTTTTGTGAAGAAGTCCAAATGAAGTCTCGGAGAGTTCCCACGGCCGTAGATTTGTTAAAATGAAGAGTCCTGAGTTTGTTGCCCTAAGCTGCCCTTGGCGCTGGCTGTAATGTCCCGACAGCTTTCCACTGCTGTGGAGGACATTAGGAGGGGAGGTGGTAGCTGCTGTGATCTTGCTGTCACTGCTTTAGATCTGGTGACAGAGGCTGTGCTACGAGGGAGAGGTGACCTCTTCAAATCTTGCTGCTCCGTTTGTTTGGAAATAAGTAGTTTCATCAGCAGTAATGCTTGTCTCTTTCTGTAGTTTTCAGTTTAGTGTATTGGCCCACTACTTCAGAACAGACAGTTGAAACATGGCTGCAGATTTCTTCCTGTGACTTGCATTTTCTATAAGCTGCTCAAAAGCCCAATGCCCTGATTTACAACACCCAAGTAGAAATGGGTAATTATGATCAACCCTAGTTCTTTAAATGCAGGACAAGCTTGTGTTGCTTGCAGCAGCAGTGCGACTGTCAGCACCCACTTCTCAGTACGCAGCCCCAGCTAAAATGTGTCCTTTTTCCTTTGTGCATTTTCCTCCTTGCTGCAGGTGTGTATGTGAACAGCTGGTACTGAAGCTGGCTGAGCACCTGGGCCTTTAGTAAGAGCTTGAGTTCAGTCTTACTCAGTGGCTAATGTGAGCTTGCTTCTTCAGAGGGGAAGGAACTATGCAAACAGCTTGTTTTCTGGTAGCTGTGTTGGGGAGGGCTGTTGGATGCCCGGGAGCTGGAGGTCGGAAGGGACAAAAAATACTTTAGGCCTTAAAATACTGACTTTCAAAGAACTTTGCCATACTGTGAAAATGTTAGGAAGGACAAGCCTACTCCAGCCCCATGTAGGACTCCTGTTTAATTGAGAAGGATTTCAATACTGTGTGTGTGGCGAGCTGTAAGTGGGAGTTATGAAAGTACATTCCAATATTATGGCGGCACAGCTGTAATCAGTGCATTGTCTTTTCAGACTGAATTCAGCTCCTGGGTTTTTCTCGGTAATGCTATGGTAATTCCATCACCAAGGGAACTAGGAGCAGAGCTTGTATCTACAAATTATCTCAAGAAATGACTTTTCTGTATAACTGGGGTGCAGGTGCTACATTTGGAAAGAAAGGGGTGCAGAGAAGCAGCTTGCTCTAACCCAAACCTGTTTTAAAAGAAATATGACAATTCTGCTAGGCCCTACTTTGTAATTTCAAGATTGAATTTAGGCTAATTAGTTTTGTACCTGGGCTGTTATTGCGCACTTTAAATATGCAAATTTAATTTAATATTATTTAATAGAATAGTTTCCATAGCAACATTTGTATCACATGTGTCTTCTGCAGAGCCAAATATATTCAGGAGAAAGCACACTCTTCCTGATTCTTTCTGTCCTTATAGGGAGAAAAATAATTCCTTCAGCCAATGGTTTCCCTCTGTTATGTTATTAGCAGTGACACAGAGGAGGTTGTGTGCTAGAAAACTGCTGACAGTGTAAAAGCACAACCTTCCAGAGTTCCTTAAAACAAAAAAAAAATCAGCTTTGCTCTGTGACCAGTGCTTCTATCAGTGACCACTAGTGACCGCTGGACCTGTGCTTTGGGAGAGAAAATACTCTGTTGCGCTGAGTGCTTTTGCTTGCAGTCACCTTTCATCTGATTAAGTGCTTTATATCTACATATGAAACGGGAGTCCTTTTATGGCCTATGTACCTAAAAAGGCTTTTTTTGTGCTTATGATTTTCAAATAATGTCTTGTTTGTGATACAGATGTGACCTTTCTGAGGAGGAATATATTATGGAGATGTTTCCTCTCCTTAATGAAAAGGCTAGTTCTTGTGTCTTCATTTGAAGGATGGGTGGATGTCCACTGCTTGTGAACATGCTTGAGCTTTCATTTCAGGTTCGGCTGGCTCAACTGGGTGTTCAAATAACAATTAAGAATCAAAACAGGAACAAATCTTTGAAATAGAGGGCCTGTGTTACACTGGTGAGCCTGAAGAGCTTTAAAAGGAAAGGGGCACTCGATAGTCATCTTCAAGGTGGGAAGATCCCAGTGCTGTGTGTTGGTTGCACTCTTAACACTTTTATTGAACTCCCTGTTGTTAAGGCTTAACTTACCCTTCCTGCATCCACACCTAAACTCAGGTTTGCTGGGAGCCACGTTTCAATTTAGGCAAGGATTATGGAGCACAGAAGCTACTCTAAGGATACCCGCTACTGCCATCATCAAGGTATAGGCAGAAGTAAGTGCTGGAGGCTCGAGGTGAAGGCAGGTGAAGTTCCTGAAGCCTGTTCCGTGGGGTACAGGCAGCGGTGTTGGGAGTGCTGACGGCGTGGCACTGGGAGGGTGCCGGCTGCCCTCCTGTGCGCAGGGTTTTGCAGACAATGCTGTTCCCCTCGGAAGACCCTGCGGAGTTTGCAGGCATCTGGCCTGTCCCTGCCTCTTGATGTGTGGGAGACTGCTGGAGCAAGATGCCATGGGGCTAGCTGTCAGCCCCTAGCTTCTGGTATGCCAGTAACACACTTGGAGTGTCTTGTTGCATTAAGTGTTGAAGTACTGTTAGTGTCAGAGGGAAACAATCTCTTCGACGAACAGCAACTGCCTTGAGCTGCCTGCAGCTAAAAGCAAAATAGTGCTGATCAAACAGAAGTGCCTCAAAGAACCAGCTGAGATGTGCTGGTGGTGAGCAGAGATGTCTCTGTTAAGGAGCTGTACATATGCACAGCTATGCAAAACCTTGTAGAGTCTGGTTTGGCTCTCTGCAATACTTGATTGCCTAGAAAACATTGGCTTCCAAAAGCATTTCCTCTGGCTTGCTTAGAAACTAGGTATCTTCTTCCCGACAGAGGGTTTGGCTGTGGTGGCTTACATGTTGCTTCCAGGAGAGGCAGAATACCTTTCTGAGCGTACCTTAAGGTGATATAAATACGGCTGTACTCTTTCTCCCAAGCTTTGTCAACTATGAAGACATGTGGCTTGTGTGAAAATATTTCCGTTGTATCCCCATTTCTCAGATAGCATCACTTTTAAACTCATTAATGTAACAGGCATATCAAAGTGTGAGCTTCATTCTGCGTACTGTGATGCTTGACCTGCTGTTGTGCAAGGTGGATCAAAGCTCAGCGTGAGCAATGTGAGGAGACTGTGTTAAGGAACAATCTTCTAGGAAAAGTCCAACAGCAAGGATGGACAGCATCTTTTAATATTTAAGGCTTAAAAATAGATGTGGAGCCATCTACAGTAGTTTGTGCTCTCATGTGCTCTTCCCTTTTATCACAAACTTCCCAATGCTGAAGCAATCTTTATCTGTCTTGCTAATAAAACTCTTAAAATGTCTTTATTCTGGATGATGTCTGATATAAGAGTTCTATGCCATAATCCAATATAAATCCAAGTTGAAATAAGGAATGAATTATGGTTAAAAAATTGAATGTATAGTTTGCATGCTTATTTCTTTCATTATAAAGCAAAAAAGTGTAACAGTTGTGATGCTTTCTGCTTCAGCGAACTTCTCTTTAACTTTGAAACTATTTCTGTTCCCTGGCTATTCCCAACATGTTACTTCAGGCTGTCTGTCTCTTCATTTCATGGTGAAGATGCAAGAATTGGGGTTGTAAAACAACTTTGGCTCTCATGGATGTAGAAGTAGCGTTCCCTAGCTTAAATGCATGTTATCACAAAGGATTCAAGAAAACACTAAAGTTCATACATAAAAGCAGAATAGGAAATGCTGAAATAATTTGCATGTGAAAATTAAGGTGACCTGTATTCTAGAAGAGGATGAAGTTTTTTTCCTTTATGAAAGACAGGGTTTTTAAAATTGGGAAAGCATAGGACAGCATATGCTGATGAATTAATATACATAGATTACTGCTTCAGCATGACAGAAGTACTTAAAACAAATAGTCCTGGCAATTTGTTGTTTGTTAGAAAAGCCTTACAAAGTATTTATCTTTCTAGAGCATATACTATTGCTAACTGGATCCACTGGATGTTTACAACCCAGAAAAACAATCTGAACACTAAAAATAATGTGCGGAACTCTCAAAATTGGACATTGTTAACAGGCAGTCTGATTTATTATTGCCATGATTTTATGAAGGTATTTCCTACATGTGGAGGTCTGGGTGTCTGCTCCACAAGTTTGTATTAGTATCAAATTATTACAGGCTATTACAAACACTCATTTGGGAGGATCCGTTGATTTTAATGGAGCTGTACTAACAGCTAAGTGTCTGTTCCTAAAAATGCAGGTCTCTGCAGAGGCTTCTATATCTGTTTGTCAGAGAATTAAAGCTCACGGGGAGGAAGAGAGGGGTAAAGTGGAATTTTTTTTACCTAGCAATCTGTTTCTTGTACCTCTGTCTGGCAAAGGAAACTCTGCTAACGGATTTTTGCAGAATCCTGTCTCATGAGGTATCTTCCACTTTGCACTTACAAGGCGAGGCACAGAACTGTTCTTGCAGTCATATCTGTTTAACAACACTTCTAATTAAATCTGCACTCTGTACAGCCTGCTCTTGGGGTTGTCTGTAACCCCATCTGTTGGAGGCACCTCCTTGTTATGCAAGGAATGATCAGCCTCATCTGTCTATTAGAGTGGGTCCTCCATGGAAATTTGGGCTGCATCCAAGAAAAAGATCTGAGCACCCAACATGAGGGTTAGTGGGGTTTTAGCAGCTGAAGCCCAAAAGTGAAATTCTGATACCGCTTGTGTTTGTTCACAGGGGTTTCCTAAGGGCACAGAGATCAGCCATTGTCCTCCAGGGTTTCAGACATGGCAAGCATGGGGTTGTCTATCTTCAGGTGTGTTCCTGCAGTCCTGCCTGGGGGTTTTCTGTCATTGTCCTCTGATGGGGCTAGATCTTCTGGGAACAAATGTGTAGAACAGTGTTTTAAATTATGGCTTTCACTACCTTTGTGAAAGATGGAGAAACTTATGCCCATATGTGTAGCAACAACGTTATTTGGAGAGCTGAAAATGAACTAAGCTCAGCCCAGACCTCTTCCTTCCAACCGTTCTTTTGGCAGGGCACTTTCCTGGCTGTGCTGGGGGCAGTGTGGGTCAGGGGATTCAGCCTTTCCTTCTTGGTGTCCTTGTGGTTGCTGATGGGGCAGCATGATTTGATTTTTTGCACCTCTCCAAATCAACTTGGGCATGATTAAGTGATTTCTCATTACAAGTGTGGTCTTATGCAAGTGCTGAATGTTACTGGAAATGTGGCTGCTAAGTAGGGCCTGACTTTTTGGAGTGGAGGGAAGGAGGAAAAGCAGAAGTTGTACTTCTGAAAGCAGCTGCGTTGATGGCATCGATCTCACTGGTGCAAGGATCACATTAACATGTAGTAGAAAAAGTTTGTGTGGGTGCTGTTGTTCTGAACACTGTTTAACACTGATCTGAACCAACTTAACCAAATTCAGTACAGTCCTGATCATAGTGGAATTGGAGAAGTAAAAATTAGTAGGTAACAGTAACTGAGTCTCTTCTTAAAGATGTGACTGCTGGAACTACAACAGTTGACTTGTACCCTGTTCAGTATTAACCTTGTTGATGGCAGAAACTAGATCTGTGCGTGTCAATTTTCTTTGCTTGATGGGCCTGACTAGCCCAAAACCTCTTAGTCACGTCAGTGTGAAGCAATGTGGTATAAGTGGTGTCCTTCAATGCAGAACTAGGGCTCTCCTGGCCAAGCCCATAGTAGGAATTTGTAATAGTTTAGTCTTCAGTTTGTGACAGAGGAGGGAGGTGACTTCTTCACAACTTATAACTAGTTGCTTGTTCCTAGGAAATGCTTGCTTAAATGGAGTAACATGAGCAGTATGCAGATATTTCAGGATTAATTTAAAAACTCAACGAAAATATCTTTCTTAAGTTTCTGGACTGACAGCTTCTTACTTTGATTAATGCTTTACTAGCAATATTAAATATTCACCTAAAATTAGGAAGATGTTAATCTCTTGTGTATTTGAGTATTGTGTGAGAACTTACATGTTGGACAGTGGCCATATGCAAGATTTAAGTGGGAAAATAAAACAATTTTGATCAATAGACTGTTCCTGAAGTTTAACGCTTACTGCATACACTTGTTTTAAGACTAGGTGGGAAAACTTCCGATTCATGCTTAGAAGTTTGGAAAAACTTTTGTATAAAGTTTTGGACTTGGCCACTTCAGCCTTTTTCTTTTTTTTCTTTTTTTTTCTTTTTTTTAAACTTCAGCATAATTTTTTTGATTGTCAGAAGCTGAAAAGAGATTAAGCTTTCAGGGTTTTCTGTTCTTGATTTTAATTAAACTGACTTCTGTAGAAACTTCATTGAGAAGATTGCTGTTGAACATTTAAAATGACATGTACTTTTACAAGTTTTGCATAGCACTGTTTCTGTGAAACCTTGTGGGAGGAGAGGTAAAATGGAAGAGAGACAATCTGCAGGACTAGAACCATATGGTAGAGATTGGTGCTTGAATAAGTGTGCCAGAAAGTTAATATAGGGATTTTAGAGTATGAGCTGTGAAAAGTGGAAACAAGAATGATGTAAGGCGGGGAAGGAGAAGGAAAAGTTGCCTGCCTATATCTACATTTGAAGCAGCTTTATTAGTAAACCTCTTGTGTTCACCTATACAGCTCCTTTCAGTCTGGAAGCATTGAGACAGAGAAAAACTGAGCAGATTCTTAGGTAACAACTTCAACCTGCAAGATATTAAGCCTATTAGATATTAATAATTTTAGAAAACTGTTAAATAAGGTGTTGGAACATATTCACAGATATTAAGATTTCTTACTGCTTGGAGCGTGTCAGTGGCAGCAGGGATAGGATCCAGGACATTGCTTAGAAAGTTTGAGCTTTTATCCTTGAGCTGATAAGGGGAGGAATACCAGTAGATGTCATTCAAGACCTAATGCAGCTCCATCTGGCTTCTGACATTGGGTCTATCAGCCCATGAGCAAGTCCCCTTTGGATTTCCTCTGGCACAAAGTTAATGAGATTTGAGTCCAAGTCAGTAGGTATCTTGATGGGGTTACATCTGGAATTGAAGCAAAGATCCTTGAAGAAAAGAATCCTTGATCTGCTCGAGGGTAGGATGGCTCTACAGAGGGATCTGGACAGGCTGGATTGTTGGACAGAGGCCAATTGTATGAGGTTCAACAAGGCCAAGTGCTGGGTCCTGCACTTGGGTCACAACAACCCCATGCAATGCTACAGGCTTGGGGAAAAGTGGCTGGAAAGCTGCCCAGCAGAAAAGGACCTGGGGTTGTTGGTCAACAGCCAGCTGAATATGAGCCGGCAGTGTGCCCAGGTGGCCAAGAAGACCAACGGCATCCTGGCCTGTATCAGAAACAGTGTGGCCAGCAGGAGCACGGAAGTGATTGTCCCCCTGTACTCGGCACTGGTGAGGCTGCACCTTGAATACTGTGTTCAGTTTTGGCCCCCCACTTTTCATCACATTGCTTTTGCCATCTGCCTATCATTTTGGGGCAGCATCTGAGTTTGTTTTGGATATCACTCATAGACCAAGCTATGATTCTAAAATGAGGTGGGAAATCTGGAGGTTTGTGTATCTTAAAAATAGGCAAATCTGATCTTTAGGACTGTGTGCAAAGAAACAAGAGAGAGCCCAATTTGGTTCCAAAAATACCCCACCAAAATCCCCCAAAACAAGCCTAGGAACTGTTCCAGTTTTTCTCCAAGAGGTAGAAGATGGGAGATTATGCAGCTCATGATTTGGAGTATGAAATTCCTGTTTTGATGGTGGCCCTTTTTAGGAGCAGGAACAGCTTTTCTTGTGCTTTCCAGCATATGTTTTCTGGTAAATTACCTTCCACGTTCTTTGGAAGATGGTCTTGGGTTGTGAAGCAAAACAATGATATTGCAAATTTGCCTTTTTTCATAAACTGAGTTAACTAGTAAACAAGTGGTTCTTACCCATTTGCTACCTTGTTCTAAAGATGGAGTTTTCATTTTAGAAGTCTAATGCAAACCTGACCAGAACACCCTTTTTCTTCTGCTTTTATCTCACTTTCCTCATCTTCTGTCAGTTGTGGGTCCAAGTTCTGCATTTTCACTATTTACTCTTCCTTTGTGAGACAAAGGTCTGTACGGTGTCTGGAGGTGTCTGCAGTAGCTGCTCTGTGTATGAAAGGGTATGCCAAGAATGAGTGAAAGAAAAAGAAAACCCAATTATAAACAGGTGAAATTTTGTCTTTCATGATTTTGATGCGTTTTCATCATCAATTCATTACACAGTGTGAAGGTAATTCTCCGGCTGGTGTATACGGGCATTGCCCTGAAGTTAGATCAGTGATAAAATAACATTTTGCAGTGTTTGTGGAAACACTTGAAAGAAAGTAACAGATGTAAGGTCTGCACCTGAGACTGACATCTTAATTTGATGTTTGTGTAGTTTTAGGTACGCCGTGGAAGATGATGGACTGTTCCTATTATCTTCTTGTCTGACTTCATCAAGTGCTCTCAGAAGTACCAGTGAAAGTTCAAGCTATTGGACTGAATAGTGGGATTTTTTCCCCCTTGTTGCAAATAATGTAATTTGTATCAATTCAAAATATCAATATGGTAAAATCAGTGATATTTCTCCCCAGTAACATTAATGTAGGAGATTAAATTGTCCCTTTACTTACCGAGTAATGTTTATCTGGGGAACTATCAATGCCCTATGGTCGACAAAGGAAAAATTCCTCTTAATGCTCTCACTAATGTCTCCACACCAGTGAGGATAGATGTTAGCTGATTGTACTGAATTAACTGCATAATACTGAGTGGTGTACTCTTGGCACAGTGCTTATGGTAAAATACAAGTGCCTATTCTCTGTTAAATGAAGTAGTGCAAATTTAAGACAGTGTTCTGCTAAGATTTCATCGACATTTTTCATGCAGCAGTCATACTTTCCTGAGGATGGAGTCTACCTAAATGTGAATGAACTCCTTAACTCTGTCTTTAATTAGTACTACACAGCTGGGACATGAGAAATTAATAGAGGATGGGTTTGTCCATTTGAACTAATGTATAGATTAGCCTAAGCAAATGCAAATGGACTGCAAGAGCCAGTGGAAAGCTGAAGTCTACCAGGGAAATATTGGCTCTGGAATCCTTGTTTTAATCTGTGTTTCTTTAAGTCAGTATTAGTCCATCCCCTCCAACCCAATACAAAAGAAAAAAAACCAAACCAAAACAACAACCCTGCCCCCAGCCTCAGTTGCACCTTTGCTAGAAAACTGACTGAATTTTTGTTTTGAAATATTGGACAAACTGGTGACATGTTTCACCTGGTTGGCAGCTTTAAAAGTTCTAGCAGAGCAGCAGAGCTATTAGGTTATACCCAGTTAATACCGATGATGGAGTCCATCAGCTGACCTCAGGCCCATGGGCTCTCCGCTCTGACTTGGATCCGTTTGTGCCCATGCCTTCAGTAATTCAGGATACACTGCAGGTTATCGTTCTGAAGCCAATGCACCAAAGTGCTTGAAAAGGGAAATGCATTTTGACTGCCGTGGACTTCTCCCCGCAGCAGCTTTGAACAGAGTAACAGTCCATCTAGCAGTCTGGCCAAATGACTTCAATTATTTGCTGCAATCCTGTAAGGCAATGCTGAAGTGCTTGTTACTATGATTTAATGGGCTGTAATTCTGTCACTTTTAACAAAGTGCTATATTTTGGTGAAGTCCAGCTTGTAGTGACTCACTTGGTAGCATTATTTGCTCTTTCATGCAAATTCATTTTGATTTTAAAACTGATTCAACATCCAGAAATGTTGGGGGAGTAACCTGTGGCTCACTGTACAGTATTGATGTCAGGATTGAAAGAAGAATATGGAAGGAATAAGGTAAGTTTGCCTTGTGTTGGGACAGTACGATGGACTAACCTTGAGACTTACTTGCGGTGTCTGGAGGGTGTGTATAGGGATGGGAGGTGATGTATTTGTTACAGGAAACCTGTGATGCTTTCTGAAGCTTGAAGTTAAATTAGTTGGTGAATGGCAAAGAATAACAGCAGGCCAGAAATGGGCAGTTATACCCATCTGTTAGTTATGGGCTCACAGGGCATTTGTCATCCTTGGCTCTCCAAGCAGCACATAACAAGCATCATTAACTGAATTTAACAGGTGGGCAAGTGGCAACAGGTTCAGCTGAATTGTTCAAGTCATACGTTGAAGACTGAGAAACTAAAGCTCGCCTCTCATGTCTGGCTTTGGATGCTGGCAGCTTGCTGCTGAAGAACATACTCTACTGTGATAAAGGCTTAATTCATATGCACTGTCTGCCTTTTTTATCTTATTATGTGTAGTTTTAAATTTACAAGTCCAGCTCTGAAATACAACTCTTAGAAATGGTTGTATGCTCTGGGGGGCTCAAACAAAGCCCGTTGCTGGGAGTTTGTGAGCAAGTACAGTTCATCTCCAAACATGGAGCAAGTCCCATCTGTGCCTTCTGACAGCTGAGTTCAGGAGAGCATCCTCCTACCACAGCTTTAGCAGGTGAGCTTGTGATCTTGATAGAGCTGTGGGTGGCTGTTACCAAGGGTTAGCGCATGTGTTCTCTGCAGCCTCTTTGCATCTGATTTACTAATTAGTGAGCTCCATGAACTGTTAATGAGCTGTATCAATGCCATTTTCTCCCTATAGCCCATGTAATTAAAGTAACCAAATCAGACACTTAGTGACAAAAAAGAATAATTCCAAACCATAATTCATCGCAGTCATTTTAAGTTATTCAGCAGTTACCTAATTGTAACACAGTACTAAATTGTGTTAATTCACTGGACCGCACTAATGGCCTGACCCAGCAGGACAGCACATCCAACTGCACTCTGTAGAGCTCAGCCAGCATGAGCTGGCTGCAGAAAGTCAGTTTTTAGTCTGCACTGAAGCCTTTACTATTTTTTCTTCCTTTAATTGTTAGAGTCCTAGGCTGATTTTCTCCTATCCAGTTTCATGCCTAGAATTAATTATGCCCATATACAAAGCTTAGCAGATGTTCAAGGAACCAAATCAGAATCAGGAACCAACTTAGCTCCAGACTGACTTTTTTTAAACTGTCACTAGTAAGAGAGGGTTTCTGCTGTACATGCTTCTTGGTACTTGGAGGCACTCTCCTCTAATGACCTAACACAGCCCAAAATTATAACCTTTTCTGCGTATGATTTTTAAAACACCCAACAAACCAGCAACCCTATACTTTGAAGGCTGTAAGTCTATAAGAAGGGCCTGAAAGTGGAAGGGTATTTCAGGTAATGCTCTCTTTCTAATGATACTGCATCCAACTCATCACTTTTGCAGGGAGAGTAGACTGGAAGTTGACGTCCTGCTTTTAATGTCATTTAGGACCTGAAATTCTAGACAGTCATTAGAGAAACTAAAAAATGGAGTCAAGTTCCATATTGCCCTCCATCACATCAGACAGCATGACTGCTTACCCCTTAAATCTCCTGTGTGGTTTATTATGTAGTGTAATTTATTTACACATTAGTTCATCAACAAGTCGCCTGTGAGTTGCATGCAAGGAGCACCGGCCAATGCAAATTCAAGGCACCATGCACTGAGTAAAGAAGGGAAGGAAATTACTCCTTTGCAGAACATTTATGATACTTGTGCAATAAGCAAGTCCTAAATCCCAGCCCTGTCTTCTTAATAGACATTTTGCATTAGCAGCCATCACTGTTCTGTTCCAGGTACCAACCTCCTGGGTGTCCTATGTGCTTGGAGTCCTTTGCTGGTCCCTTGAGGTCCAGAATGCTGTTTTAGGTGTCCCCAAAAGTCTGGTGGCTTCTCTGCCCTATATGGACTGAACCATAATGTCTTTCCAAAGCCCTCAAAAGATTGTATATCAGAGAGATTTCATTGGTATTGTGCTTCATCATCTGGCCAGGATCTGTAATCGATGCCTCTGAACTCTAGACTTCCAACTGCTGAGTGCATTAATTTGGAGGGTTACATTACTTCTAAACTACTTTATTAACAGTTGCAGTGATTCACTGTAAAGGGCTCTCATAAGCTCCTGGGTGTCCCTTGAAATTTTTTTTTTTTTTTTTTAAATAATCTTCTACCAAGCTGGAATGTATCGGGAAATCCCTTCTTGTCTTTGAATGAGCCATCCCATCTTGAAATCTGCCAGAGGTGAACCTGTGCTGCTAGCAGCAGCATTTTTGTTGAGCATTTTTCCCCCTTTGTCTGAACCAATGACTAATATACACCAATTACAACCAAAACCTGTAAAATGCTGCTTGTGTTTCCCTGTCAGCGTCCATTGTCACAGAGCATAGCATAGATATGAAATAAAACAAAGGCTCCATTTCTGAATTGTTAGGTAACTTTGGGTGAACCATTTTACTGTCTGTGCTTGGATTGTGCTCCTCGCCACCCTGCCATAGCTCGGGCAATGTGCCTTAGATCACAGCACACAGACTTCCAGGTATGGAGGATTTTTTGGCAGTGAGTAAATCTTGTCTGTGGAATGAATCCCATGTAATTGTGAAGGACAGGGAAAAAAAAAAAGAGGTTTAGAACAAAGTTGCCTTCTAACTGGTGTGCCAAGTGGGAATGCATCCGTAGGCTCAAATCCAGCTGTTTGGTGTTTTAAACTAAGGCTGGAGGAATGGCTTTGAGTTCTGAGCCTGAACCATTAACAACAATCCCACTTCTGGTTGATGCCATTCCAGTTGGGAGTGAAGGGGTAGCAAGAGACTTTTTGAAGAGGAAAGACTGATTAAAATGCCTCATATTTTAGAGCAGTAGGCATGTGTTCTGACTTGCATTAATAAGTCTAAGAGTAAAAGAAGGTGTATAGATACATAAAGATCTGCCAAACATTTTTTTGTGCACTGGTCTTATAGCAAGTTCTGGCCAGTGCCAAAGCTGGATTTTGTAACTTGATGAAAAAACTTTGCAATACTGAGCAATATCGTGCATTCTGAACAGGCACCAAGACAAGATTACAGCTTCATTCCCTATTAGCAGCTGTGGATGACTTAGTGTAAAATATTGTTTCTGAAGATGTATACTGAATGAGAGGAAGGAGTGAGGTTTATCTCTCCACAAATGTGTTTCTCAGGGGAAGGAGAAATCTAGATTATTTTCTGTAGCACCCCAGAGAAGAAGATAGCTTGATGTAAAGCAACTTTGATTTCTGTAGTTATTATAACCTGATCTCAGTGAATAATGCAATATCGCTTACTCATAACACATTCACATTAAATGGGTATTCTGGGAAAATGAAATTGTCTTATTGCCAAGTGCAGTGATATCTTTACAGACAACATGTGGACAACTTTGCTGCTTATTTTACAAAGCCAGTGAACCAGTTTACATTTCTGTGCACCTTTTAAGTCATGCTAAACACATTTCAGTACAAGTTAGATATGTTTACAGCTATGTGGTACTTTCTATTAATCCATCTACATGTAATGGTTTTATATTTGCGTTGTGTTTTTTCAGAATAACATAGAGCTGAACACAGCTGCCAATATGGGGATGAAGTGGGCAAGGGACAAAGCTGGCCTGGAAAAGTAGAGGCAAGTCACAACCTTACAGAAGAAATACATTCAAATAAAGTACTTCCATTTTGTGAAGTCATGGAAATATTGTGGAGTCTTCACTAGAGCCACACAGTCCCATTCAACGTGACACATAAGGCACCATCATACTTGCTGATACCTAGACCTCTTTACTAGAAAGCAGTCCTCCAGTTTTTCACGAAGAAACAGCTACCTAATGGAGATCTACTGCTTCAGACGTGTCTGAGAAGTGAATTAAATGAATGAGCTGCAATCTGCCTTTGTTGGCAATATTTCATTTTTCTAGATGCAAGGCAAAATTCTAGATCCAATCTCCTCACAAATTTCCTTCTGTCTGGGAGTTCTATTTCAGGGTTCTGTATCACCTTTTGAATCAGCAGTGACATACATATTAATGTTTTTTGGTTGGTTTTTTTTTTCCTTTTTTTTTAAATACAGGAATTAAGATCCAAACACTTAGCACTAGCTGGCTTATTTCCTGTGTGAACACCCCCCCTGTTGGAAGGGATCTTGTACCTGGAACTCCAGTCTACTGGAGACTCTCTGGCAAAGCTCAGCAAAAACACTCAAATAATTTTGCATATGCACCTGAGGTACTTCAGTGGGTGAGCATCTTATCAGTCTTGGATAAATTGGCAGCATTTTTTTTTTTCCTACAAAAAAAGTTCAGAACATACTATAAGAAATGTCTTGCGCTATTGTGCTGTGCCTTTACTAGATTATCTGTTTCTAGAGGTTATCAGAGTCACAAACAGCAAGTTCCAGGCTTTCTGGTAATCATCGCAAGCTGCATGATAGTACTTTCAGCTACTGCTTTTAAAAAAATCAAAGTTTGTGTTTATTTGACGGCAAGTTTAGTGTCCCTGTAAATGCAGCTCATTGGAATTCTTTGTTTTAGGGCAGAGAGCAGAAAAACACAACACAAGAATAAAATAGGGCAGCTTTCCCTGAAGGCTCACTTTTTGTTTGCAAAGGAGAAATTTGCCAGATTAGGCTTTGTGCTACTGTCTCTGACCTCTATATCCCTCTTAAATAACAAACAAGTAAAGGGTGGGATTGTCTGGTCCTGAAGTAAAATAGGCTTGCTTTGCCATAGTGTAGCAGAAACAACATATCTTAGTTTTAAAAAATAGTCAGTTTTAAACCCCCTGCCCCAAGATATGAAAAATAGCCTCCCCCCTCCAATTTCTAAATAGTTGGCTATTTCCAGATACTTTTTAAAATCAGTTTCTGAACAAAAGTATTGAGGGGAGGGGTAAACTTGCTTTGGACTGAAATGCAAATTTTAGTTTCTAAATTCAAATGTCTGTTTCTTGTGTGGAATAGTTTGTGCTTCATATATAAAGAATGACATTTTAGACACTTGGAAATCTAGCTCTTAGTTATCTTGCTTTTCTGATCAGTTGGGAGGTGCTGCAGACTGACAGGTCTCCCTCCCCACACCCATTTCCAGGATGGACCAGGGGTTTGGGCCATCACATAGGACAGCAAGCCTCCAATTTCAGTTTCCCTCTCTGCAGGAGAGTATTCTCAAACCACAACTGAACCATGAAACCCAGAAAAGTCAAAAGTCATTTTTCCACTTTACTCAGCCAGATGCTAACCAGTTCCAGCTGAGGCTGACAGCTCCTTTTCTTCACAGTGTATTTCCAGCATCAGGAGGAGCATGGGAATGGCTGAGCAATCCTGCCTGGTTTTGAAGGTGTAACACTGAGAGGCAGGCATCCAAATACTCAGATTGCATCATTCCTTTGAAGTCACTCCTTCTTTGACTTCAGCTGTGGTAATGATTTATATCAGCTGATATTTAGAGGCAAAATCAGAACTGTTTTGATGTGACCTTGGACATGCATATTGGATCATGTATCTGGGTTTCAGATGATCCACTTCATAAACAGTTGCATTATTTCCCTCGAGTTTTAAGTTGTTACCTGCTCAGTGGGCTGTTAGAAGCTGAAATTCTCAGGAGAGACTGTAGGAAGTAGATGCTAATTTTTGATACTCAAATTAAATTTTGAGTTAGGCTTTCTCAGAAGATCTCATAGGAGAGCTTTAAGTTTTAGGTGTTATGCAAGTGATGGCTATTATTGTTCTCTCTCAGCACATCAGATCCTGATTTGCTGTTTGGATTATCTAATCACTGTCAGCCCAAGTGTTTGGAGTGGAAGTAATTACACCATACTTTCAACTAATTCCTATTCATGGAGTAGTAGTGAAAGTGTTGATTTGAGGGATAAGTGAGCAAAGTATTCGTGATGGAATAGGCACCTAAAAGCATTTGGGGCTGGTTCTTGTTGCTGCTGTCAGGCAGCTGTAACAATGTTCACATGCTGTCTTCAATTTGAAGAAATACTGACAAATCTCAGACATGTACTAGATCATGATGGTGTCAAAGACCTAATGAACTTGTTCTGTATTGTAGTTCATAACAGGGTCAGTGATTAGCTCTCTGTCTTGGGCACAACATCACCTCTTCTGTGCATTGATTGCATTGAAGGGCTTTCAGTGCTGCTAGGCAGGTGCTACCAAATTGGTTATTCATAGAATCACAGAACAGTTTGGGTTGGGAGGGACCTTTAAAGGTCACATAGTCTAACCCCCTTTTATTGCTTTATTGCTAGAGGTTTAGGGTATCATGTAGTCTGTGCTCTGTTAAGATGGTGCTGATGTTCACCTGTGAGATATGTGTCATGGGAGCATAGAAATGGGACTGTGATAGTAGTACCCATTCTTGATGCCTCTATTATCTCATTTTTGAAGGTGCTAAGCAGGTTTCAAGTGAGGGGATGCATCTTCTTTTAAGTTTGTTTATATAAGCTCAGCAGAGAGGAGTTAACCATCAGATCACTAACATTAATGGGATTCTGAGCTGTATATTCAGGCAAAAAATTGTTAATTGTCTCTAATCAAAACAAAATACTTTATTCTACTTTAAACTACTATTGTGGTAGAACCTCTCTGCCTAGAGATTCCCTAAGAGGAGAGAGCTGACTAGCTCATACAGAAGGAAGAAGTTGTTCAGGGGAAGGACCTTCATGATCTGACTTTCCTCCAGTTTGCTTAAGTTAGCATCATGAATATCATTTGTTCTTTATAGGTGTAGTTACTTGGGTTGTGATGATGTTGTCCTGAGGCACTGGCATAATGTATTCCAACCCTAGGACTCTTTTGGTAGAGAATTGTTGTAATATGGGATCGGAACCAAAACTCAAGACCAGTATTTATACTGTAGGCTGATTTGGCTTTTGCATCCTTGGAGGTACTTACATGTAACAGGTTGTGTTTTTTTCTTCCGTCCCCCAGCTGTGCCCTGATTCAAGACTAATTCTTGCATTTAGATCAGAATTAGTCATTGTTGAAGTATAGTAATAAATTGCAGCAGCACCAACTTACAGCCATTTCCCATGCTTGACTGGAGTTGATTGTTAATAGCTCTTATGCTCCTAGTGGCATTTGGAAGGGCGATAACCATACTGGATCTGTGCCCAGCTGGAGGCAGAGCAAAACTTTATTTGCTTGTTTGTATTAGAATGTTATTCTCCTGTTCTGCCCCTAATTCTGTGTGCTGCTGAGCTCACTGTTGCAGCTACAGCTTTGAGATGCTTGCTGACCCAGAGAAGTGCTTGTGAGTGCAGATGGTCTGAGTAGGAGATCATCACATTGTAGTTGTTGTCCTCATGTGTGTTGTACAATGGCAAATGCATTACTAAAGGGTTCTGTTCTCTTCTATGGGCTTCTAATTGCTAAAGTTAAAAATACAGGTTTTTGAAAAGCAAAAGGTCTGAATACTGAAAGTTTTGAGAATCTCTTTTGGGTAGGGTTTTGAAGAGTTATTCTTGTCAGGTGTGATGAGGTTATCTAGGCCCAGCAAACAAGATTCTCGGAAGGCAAATGTAGAAAGTCTCTTCCAGTAGAATTGGGTGTGTATCTAAATTGCTTTTTTGATGGTAAGCTGTAATGTTGGTCAGTGTGTAGTAATTTTGAACAATTCAATTCAAACCCTTGCATTAAACAGAACAGGTTGAGTGGCCAATAAGCTGGAAAATTGGAAGAAAATCTTGATAGGTTCAGCTGGTGCCTGGCATCAGAGCAGCCTGTCCATATGCTAAATGCTTCTGCAGCCAAGTGGGCCAGGAGTATGAGTGCCCACATGCGAAGTAGAATAGTAAAGCTGGGGGGGAGTAATGTGGTTCTCTGAACAGCTTTATAGAAACAGCTAAAAGCTGGTGAAAGATGTATAGCTTGTCAACTAACAATCATTTCTGGGTACAGAAATAAAGTTATAGCTACTTTTCATGGACATAATTGTTTTGTGCTGAATACATTGGTTAGAAACCCATGAAGGGTTCAAAGGATGGAGTCGTCTTGCCTGCTGGTTACCTGGCTTAGCTGGAGGCAGTGAGATGTTTTGATGGGTCTCGTCACTGATCCCTCCAGTGAATTTGTGCTGCACTGGAGCTCTGCCAGAGCTGTGAATGATTTAATAATGGCTGATCAGATTTTTTTCTTTGAAATCACACTAATTTTATTGGCAGTTTTGTTTTATTTCTAACTTACCAGGTGTTACTTTGAAATTACTGATTAAATGTAGGCTGTGAACAGTTGGCAAGGCTTACAATTCTTTCCTTCTGTACAGACAGTATGTTATGTAAGCTGAGAGCTTTGGTTTTGAATGTAAGAGGAGGGTAGAAAGTGCACCGCAGTTAAAGAATAGGTTGGAAGATTGCAAGAAATGGTGGCAGAAGTTTGAGAGATGAAGTGGCTTAATGCTGTAGATGGAAAGGTGTTTTTTCAATTACCCTGCAAAGACAGAGTCTGCCCCAAGTGACATGAATTTAAATTCAACTGGACCTTGAAAGCAAAATGCCAGTTGTCAGAATGGTCATGGGTTCCACAGTTAAATGGTCTGTCATTTTTGTTACCCCGTAATTCAGTTCCTTCTCTCTTATGTATCCTCATTTACCCTTATACATAGAATATACACTTACAGTTTTATCTCTCATACTTGTATGATGGAATGTCCATTCCTACCTGTCTGCTTAAGCTTTCTTCATGTCTGTCTTAAGCATGCAAGACTGGAGCCAGTAACAAATCCACATGGAAAAGTGTGTCACTTTGTTTTTAAAAAGCTGTTTCCTAGAAAGCCCTGCATTTGCAAGTGTAATTACAGCTCTTTCTTCCTAGCACCTTTCATGCAAACATGCACTGTCTTCATAAGAATTTCCGATTGTATTGTAATTCAAAAGAAATAGGATATAACTATCCAATAGCTTGATTTTATGTTTTTGTCTAAGCTACTGAGAGTCATTAATTGTAGCTCCAAAGCAACAGCTGATTTATGAGTTTAACTTCTATGTGAATATTAGTGACATGCAAGTCATTGGAGATGCCAAGTTTACTCTCTTGTGTTTTTAGATTTATCAGAGATGCTGGTTAGTATTCAAAAAAGCTTCAAGCAAAGGACCAAAGAGGCTGGAGAAATTCTCAGATGAACGAGCTGCTTACTTTAGATGCTATCACAAGGTAAGACTTGGTAATACGGCTGTTTTTCAAACTTTTTTTTTTTACATACAATCAAGAATAAAATCTGAAGGTGACATGTATTAATTAGTAAAAAAAGTTCCAATTTTCAGGCTATCAAGGTCCTGAACCCACTTGTATGTTCCTTCATTCAGTGAAGTAGAGGCAGAGTAGGTGTTCTATTTTCTGCTTTGTAGCAAACATCTTGCCAAGCTAATGGAAAATGACTTTATTTTTAGATATGATATCCTTTCGTCTCCTCACCCCTTTAAAATCAGATCTGAGATACTTTGCAGTGACTACTACTCATAATTACAGTGATGACCATCAAAGGTAACGTGGATTCAAAAAGCTGGGTATTTAGAGATTCTCATTTTACTAGGATTTTGTATCTGTAGGAAGACAGTAAACAGCTACAGAAATGAAGGACAACGTGCAAATTTTTCTTGCAATGATGGTGTGAAAAACTTTGCTCAATTCACCGGTATTAAAAGAATGGAGTTTTTCCCTCTAATCGCTCTGGAGTTATGTGCACATTTCATATTCATTTGAGAATTTACATGTGTAATTCTCCTGGGCACAGAGGTGAAAATAAGAAACCCTTTAATTTATAATCATTGTTGGCAAACGCTTAATATATTAGAAGATTAGGAATTATGTGCATAAATTCCTAGGAGTTGGCGAGCACAGCTCAGCTTGAGGCTGATCTGCACTTACTCACTTTGACATACATTTAGGAGGAAATCTTGAGGGAATACTGAATTTGAATTCGGACTTGTCTGTCCACATGCCACGTAATTTGTAATTGATTGGTCATAAAACCTGTGGCTATTTGTGGTAAGTCATGCCCAGAAATAGTTCATTCAAATTTATGTTAAGCAACTTTCAAAAGTAATGAGAAGTGCATTTTTTTCATTTGATGTGTGTGAGGGTTGCACAGTGTGTATAAGACACTTTCCAGCTTTGTGTGAATCGCTGCATTTATATTAGTATGGCTCTGGCAATTATTGATGCAAATCTGTATTTCTTCCATTGTATTAATGCAACATATTAGCAGCGTACACTGACTTGAACTTCACATTAGGTAATGGATATGAAATCCAAGAGGAATCTAAATGAGGCTGGACTTTCTTCTCTTCTTTCAAGAAGTTCTGTAGGTTAGCACTTTTGTCACATGCATAACCTAACAGCAGGTTCCTACATCTGGATCTGCAGGCTAAAGCACCATAGAAAGTCTCACTAGCTTGGAAAGATTTTCAGTTTTAAGTCAAGCTTAGTCTATAGTTAACAGTACTTAATTTTAAACTATTGCTTCTTCTCTAAATTCAGTTTCTGGAATTCTCTGGTAGTTTATTTGACAGGAGTAAACAATGGTCAAACTCCACAGTCAGTCACTGGCAATTGACTGTTTAGTAGGTGCAAAGTTCATGATTTCTGCTGTTGAAAGCTGTAGCTGTATGTAATCAGATCTGTAATATTAATAATTATAGACATTAAAGCAAACCCTAGTCTTGGCTGAAGTTTTGAGAAACTTTGTCATAGCACTAAGACATCTTACCTACATATTTTGTGTGGTTTTTATCATAACCTTGTGTGGTTTTTATCATAACCTAACCAAATCTAGGGGTTATTTCAGGCAGGATGAAGACCTAAACCCAAACGTCTTGAGGGGAAGTGGGCAGAGAAATTTCTACCTTTTGGAGGAATAAACCAAATTTGAATGCAGTGTGTACTCCTGAAAGCACTGGTTCCAGTGGGAGTGAACCGGTATGTTGTTTCCTAAGTCTCCTTTGGGAGGCAGGTGCGGTGTCTTGGGGTCCGAGCCTTAAGCTGAATATAGCTGAGATGATCAGTCTGAGCCTCTATGGTTTTTTGGTGTCTTGGACCTGCCAAGCTAGACTGCCAACTCCAATCACTCTGAGCCCTTCCCCTAAACTTCTGTCTGCTTCAGGTCCCAGGTATGTAGACCTAAATTACAGGGTGCAATGCTAAGATTTCTGCCAGAAAGCCTGTAGTAGTCCTGTATAAAATGGAGAGATCTCTCTTCCCAGCACTGCGAGCCACTGGCGTGCAGACAGGCTGGACGACTGGGCAGTGATCTTGCTGCCATTCACGGGAGCTACCCTGGGAAGATCGCCATCAGCATTTGCTCTCCGTGTTTATCCCTCCTCTTTGCCTCTCTGTAATGAATTAGTGCTAACCAAGTAGAGTGGCCCAGGACAGGGGATTGTCACTTATGCAGTGTTGCTGTTTGGCAGTGGGGCTCTGCAGTGTCCCCATTTTTCCACTGTGGTGGTAAATGAGGCTGTCCTCTAGTTGTAGTCTCATCAGCTCTACAAGTTGATGTGTCCTGTTTGTTTTTAATTAACCTTACTGAAAGGAAGCTAATGAATATTAAATACCATTTTCTGGCTAAAATGTGTTAACTTACAAAGAGCACAAGTGGATAAAAATTAGTTTCTTTTTAAAATAAGCTTTGTAAATGTGTGAAGTTCTAAGGTGGTGAATGATGCAGCTTCTAACAGTATTAAATATGAGGTGTTGAAAAAGGAGAACGTCACTGCTGCTCTATACCATTCTGTAGTTGAACTGATTCTTATAAAAAGCATAGTTAATTACTGGTTAAAAAAAAACCAACAAAAAACTTAATATGGCAGACTAATATGGCAGAGTCTTCAGCTAACACTGCTTGTCGCCTGGTTTTGATCTGTAATATTAATGAGACTTTGGTACTCAAGACATCATACAGAGGTCTAGGACAGTCATTGCTGTTGTGTTGATACACGTTTGGTCAGCAAGAGCAGCTGTTGTAGTAACAGCTTGATGGTGTGTAGAGACTTTTCTGTGACTATTTAAAATCTGTCACTCCTGGACAGAAGGCTGCTTCTTGCTGTCTCTGACGATAAAGTCAATCCTACAAATGAGAAGCCTGGCCAGTCCTGTTAGCATGTCAGGTGTCACTGTGTCATAAGCTTGTGCTAATGAATCTAAGGACGAATGCAGTTCAGTCTGATAGATGATACTCTAAGTGGAAAACGTCACTTACAGATTACCAGTGTTTCAGAAATATGGTCATTAACTTCCTACCTGGGTTCTGAAGTGATTCTCAAATGCTATTGAAAGCAGCATTAAATCTAGAAAATTGGGGAGCCCCTGCTCACCCCATCAATCTCAGAAAAGGTTTAATCTGTCATAAAACTGTAAAGGGTAGCAAAAGAAAAATGATGAATGGAGCTAATTTTTCAATAGCACCTGCCTCCTTCACTGAAGTGTTAAATTGTTTCATTTTGTTGCCTTTTTTTTTTTTTTTCCCCTGTGATGAATTAAAGTGGGGTACTTTGATTTATTAGTGGAGAGAGGCTGTCCAGAGCATTTGTTCTGTTGGCACCATGGTGGTACCAGTCACTGGAGCTGAGTTGCTGTTATATCGGGGGTTCAATTTGTTAGCATTTGAATGCCTGATGTGTGTCTTCTACTGCAGCCCTGCTCCAGAGGCTGAATTTTGACATCCTTGCCACTGGAAGTTTAAAACAGCAAAAGAAATAAGTACTTTTTTTTTGCATAATATTGATCTTTAAATACTTTCTAATCTCGTTCTGGTTTGTTTTTTTTTTTTTTTTTTG
>VYZV01037566.1:66942-77480 GCA_013401275.1 Pandion haliaetus | reverse complement strand
TTTTTTTTTAAAGTGGAAAGGTTAAAGTGTCCTAAAGTACAGGTCATCTGATAGCAGTCATCTGTAGCGTATGAAGTGAATGGGAAATTTGCATACACAAAGCAAATTACTCACTTAATTCATTGGGTCCCACAAGGGAGAGAAAATAATTAGGATCCAGGCTACAAAATATATGCAGAGAGTTGCCTTTCAGGTAGCTGTTTAGTTTTCACTTGTTAAATGTAAATAATCAACCACAAATTACCATGTGCTTTAACAAAATAATATGGGAGGAAAGAAGAAATTCTTATTTCTCCAAGTGACTTTTGACTTTGCAATGTGCCAGGAGAATCCTTAATATTCCAATACAAAACCAACTAATTGCATACTGCTGACAGGAATATACTGATTCCTTGAGGGGTTTTAAGTTTTAATCCGATTGTATTAATCCTGCCTTGAAACAGCAGAAGTAATTTAAACAGTCTTTCTGTCTAGTTATGGAATAATCCATTTGGAAAATTGAATTGTATAATTTGTAATTGTTTTCCAGGGTTGCTAATGCAAAACTGTATCGGTAACGAATTAAATGTTTAAAGTATGACCACTCTGCTAATAACTGGCTGTTAAACATTTATTTTAATGAATACTATCACTTACTATGACTGAAATGTCTAGTTTGAGGCTTTAAAAGAATTAAAGTAACTTGTCACGGTATTTTGGTATCTTCACTATAACGCCATACAGCGAGGCTCATTGCAAGTCTGTGGGGCAGGTACGCGTCCTTCCGTATGGAAGGACATATCTTGTGCATGGGTCCACTGATCCTGTGAGTGAAGGAGCAGCCTCAGAGTGATGGTAAAAACTGAATCTCTAAATCTGGTAGTTGTTCCTGGCTTTAATTTCTTTGAATAAGCCAGTGTTGGACTACAGTGGGGTTATGGCCAGTGTGGGCAATTCTGTATGTGAGCAAAGGAAAACTAGTGGCTGATAATTTTTCCCACTGAAGAAAGGGATATATAGGCATGGCTGTAGATTTTATTTATATTTATATTTTTAATAAGTATTTTTAAAACTATATAAAATTTTAGTATGTTATGTATACTTAGTAAGTTAGATATGTACAGGCAAATCTTATAAGCAGGACTTGGCTGGAATTGCAGCAACATTTTCTGTTAAATGTTCTCCTGGCATGTCCTGGGAAGTGTTCTACCTGTACTCATCAAGGGGGGAATTTTCAGGAAGCCAAGACAGAATCATGAAGTCCTTAATTAAGATTAAAACACAAGATACTTGAGAACCATTGAATGTGGCAATTGTGTGGGCAATAAATATACTCCCTTGTGTTGTGTTCTGAAAGGCTACTCATATTTGAGAATTATGTACTAATTCAAACAATAGTTTGAATGATAAAGACCATTTGTAGTAAACTGTGTTTGGCATGTTTTTGAAGGGAATGGGAGAGATGGAAGAATTTTTGCCTGACTGTATCTGGTCAGAGTGAAGCTCTGTCTGCTTGTACTGTTGGTTGGGAAACAAATGATTAATCCCTGTTCCTGGTTCAGAACTTTCTAACCACACAGCTTTGCAAATATTTTAGTTTTTAGTCTAATGAAATGTATTTCAATTGTATGGGTTGTCATCTTAACATAAAGGAGGCTTGAAAGTAAAAGGGAGGGGAGAAGTATGCAAAGGGAGGTCTTTAACCCCTAACAAAGTATCATTATTCTTGTGTTTTCTCTGTTAATACTGTTTTAGTTCTGATATTTGTGGTTTACCCACCTTTTTATAATTAAGTTTATAAATGTACATTACTTATTAATCTCAGATAAATAATACTTACATTAATTAAACTAACAATGAAAACACTGTTTTGCAAGAGCCTGGCAGGAGGAGGGTTATTTAAAAATGCAAAAAAAAGAAAACTTCAGCCTCAAATATTTGCAGGTGTTTGGTGTCTGCTCCTGACTCCTTTCCAAAAGCAGGGTAGAGGGGATGTTAGCAGCCTGCCACTTCAGTGTGAAGTCGGTGCATATGTGCCAGACAATTTGAACCATCTGTTGCACAAGGGTGAGCAACCGGAAAGCTATTTAGGCACCTGGGATAATGATGGCATTTTGAAGCACCTTGCTAGGTGACACAGCAGGTCAAATATCAAGTGACCTTTAGACAACTTCTCCGCCAGGAGCGCAGGTGCACTACTGAGCCTTGGCAGCAGGAATAGCTTTGTGCCTAAAGCTGGATCTTGCCAGAAGGGGCTATTACCATACTGGAGTACCTCTGAACCTCTGAAAGGTGAAGGCAACTTCAGCAGTTCAGCCCCAAAAGGGAAGAGAGGGCAGCTGCTTATTCAGTATATTTTTGCCAGACGTAAAAATCAGGCGCCACAAGGTTGTGCCCTGGACGGAAGGCATGCGTGAGCTGAAAGACTGAATTCAAGTGACTTCTGTATGCTTTCTCTTGTGCCAGTGATTTCAGAAAGAGTCCCAGTGTGCCAGATTTTGTCCATCTGTTAATCTCCCTGTGTCTGCTACGTCTGGTACTGAAGTAAAACTTACTCTGAAACTATCTGGGAAGAGGCTAGAGTATGTGCAATATTACTGTAGACATTTGGACCTGGGTCAGAGGTCATAATTGGGGGCTACCTGTCTGTCACACTTCAAAGGGAGAAGCTTTGGTGTCAGCTTGTGCAGCTCAGCAGAAGCAAATGCCATCAGGAAATCTTCAGATGCATGTAAAGACTTTCAGACTGCTTTGTGAAATGCCATTCTACAAGAGCTCTCAAGCAGTCAATGCAGCACAAAATAACCCAGGACCTGCCAAATGTTGTAACTAGCATTTCTCCAAATAAAAATACCCTTTTTTTCCCAGTTCAGAGCTAAAAAATGAGTTACAAAGGATTTGATGATCAGTGAAATTAATGACACAATACTATTGATTTCAGTATTTCTTCAAGGTATCACCCAAGGGGCAAAATCACCTACAATTTTATTTGACCAGGCTGCAAGCCAGGGCTTTTGGAGTGTGTTTTTGGTACACGACTGCTGTACTTTGTGGTGCAGTCAGTCTGCATTCACACAGGGCATAAGGTCATTCCTGGAAGCACCTGACTTGCTGCACACCGCTTCAGGATGCGGACTTACATTGGGTCCCTGTCCTGTCCCTCCTCCCTTCTCCCAGCATATAGTACTCAGAGGTGAGGTGAGGTGATGAGGAAGGGACTTAGGACAGAACTTTATAAACACATAAAAAAACCCAAACCCTCACATAATTAAGTTGTTCATGTTCATCCTATCTCTGTACCCTTTTTTCTTCCTCCCTTTCCTGTACACCCACCCTGCAGACTCAGGGAAAAGCCTATCAGTCTGAGTTGCCCTTGTACTAACACACTTACAGTGGCAGAGTTGTGTGCTCTCTATCTTCATCCTCTGCTCTTATGTTGACTTCAAGAGAGTTTTCACTTAGAAAGATGAATTAACTGCTGGTTAAAGCAGAATAGAAAAAAAGCAAAATAGGCCACTGTGAATACTGTGAAGGCAATAGATAAGAGATAAATAATGTCTTAGGTAATCTGCATTGTCTTCTTCATAACATAGTATGCTTAGAGGGAGTACAGTAATAAAAAGCAAATGTAGGAGAAGGCATATTCAAATGAAAACAAATTTTTCTGTTCAGAAGGATGAACTTTGGGATTTCAAGCATGAGCTGATTCTTGTAAAATCTCTATTGGAATATATTACTCTGCGTTTGAGATTACAAAGAAGTACTTTACTGCAGCTAACTGGCTTTTGAGAGGAATTTATGATAAGAAGGAAAAAATTATTGCTATTCTCAGCTCCAAAACAATGATGCCATTATATTCATGCTTTTTTCATATTTGGTTGTTTCTAAAGGGGAATGCAGGCGTTGTGAGTTATGCTGTCATGAGGTCATGTCACTCAGCCACCATTCTTCTGGACACCTTGAATTTTGCACAACTCCCTAATGGTCCACTGAAGTGACTGTGGCAAAAGTGGCTGTCCTCATTCATGGGGGAAGGAGAAGTGAGATTGCTGTGCCTGGCCATAGGATAGAGGAAGAGCTGCTGTGAAACTTTTCTTGTCTGGGAGGCCTAAAGAATGAAAATCCTTGGTTGCAAGGCATGTCCATGGCTTCTGTCCTACTCTGTGTGCTGGGTAGATCTTGTTGGAATGACCAACTGCTTCTGATGTGAAGTCCTAGACTGGAGGGAGACTGCAGGTATCAGATATTGGCAGGAGAAAACCTCAGTCCCTGTGGCTGGGTTTAGAGATGATGCAGGGCTGGAGCTGCAATGTGCGTATGACACATAAGCAACAGTGTGCAAGGCTGGAAGCCTTTGGGTGGGTAGGGGTGAGCTGGAGATTGGAGTGTGGAGACTGGAAAGTACAGGATGTCTCTAGAAGTACCTAAATGAGAGCAAATGGCTGATGGTTACTCTGTGTCAGGGATGCAGAGACTGCAGGAGCTCATGTAGGGAGATTGGGCAGTAGTTGCAGTTTGCAGCCCCAAGGAGAATAAAACATGACAACCTGGGGGGTAAAGTATAGGCTTAGGGATGCTGGGAATGGTGAAGGTAAGATGTACAAGGTTGGAGTCATAGTAAAAGAAACAATGATCGGAAATGTCTCTTTTAGTGTAGGCAGACAAAGCAAATGTTTTGATCTTGTCCTTCTCATGTTCCCAGCAGTGTTTTGAACATCTGCTCCCATCTGGCCTGGAGGTGCATGACTCAGTCTGAACACAGGGTCATTAGTGGTACCATTTGGGTTGGTTGGTGGTTTTTTCTTTCCCAGCCCTGTGCAGTAGCTAGCAGCCTTGCGCATGGTCAAGTGTCCTTTGCCTCCCTCGTGAGGACGTAGGGTGTCTCCCTGTCGGGGCCTGAGGCAGCACGTGCTACCCATCGCCAAGGGCTGACAGGGGGTATGGGCAGCAGCTCACCAGTTGGTACTTCTGAGCCTCCTAACAGGTGAAAGTGCTTTTGGCTCCTGTGCCAGCATGGAGAGACAGTTTGCTATTCCCTGACTAGTATAAACCTTTCGTAATCTCACTGAGCCCTGTCACAGCATCCTCAGGATTCACTATGCTAGAGACAATTACTGGGATATCCAGCAGCAGGAGTGTGACATGCCTGATTTTAAGAAGTAAGTTTTCCACTAGGACAAATCCTAGATAGCTAAATGATTCATTACCAAAATGTATGGCCACATTCTGCTTCTGCGATCTTTTGTACTCGTAGGTATAAAACTTCATTAGCACGTTCACTTGCAGAAAATGTAAATATGCTCAGTATAAATCTCAAGGTAGTTGCTGTCCTGAATGAAAAAGTCTAGCTCTTTTTTTGCTCTTCCATTTGAATCCTTTCTTGGCATATGAGAAAAATAGGAGTTGAACTTGGCAGCTGGCAATTTGTGTTTGACCTGTCATGTGCTGAGCATGATGGGAATAGGCTATGACAGATTTGTCATATTTAACAATGAGTTTGTCGGTGTCTTGTTAGCACTGGGGGATGTGCTTCCATTACAGGATTTCTTGTAAGAGTAAAAGATGTTCATGCAAAATTAGGCACAATTAGGAAGTCTCAGTTTTGACACTTCTCAAAATCTTGAACCTGGAGGCTGTAAAAACCTGAGTTTTAAATTTGGCAGCTAAGCAGAAGGTTTGGTGTGTTCCCCATGGGATGTTCCTTCCATTATTTCCTTTGCTACTGCCCATAGAATGAGTTTCTGGATATTGGATCTATTATTTGTTTTTATTTTGGGGAGACATTTCCCACCAACTGCTTTTTCTTCCTTCCATTCACAGTAACATTACCTTTTCAGGAGTTTTGCTTGAAAACGTGATTTTGGCTGTCTGTTCTCCCCTTCTGGGAGGGAATGGGCAATAAATTGACTCCAAGGAGAAAGTGACTTAGGATGAAGGGCCAGCGAGATGCAGTGGGTGTGCTGGTGAACCCAAGATACTCTAGAGGAGCAGTTTCTGTTGCTGGACCCTACAACACTGATAACTCTTGATACTTCCCAAGTCTTACAGATAAGACAATTGCTGCGTTTCTTTGTGCAGAGTTGATACAGTTTGATCGGAGTTTACTACTTTGGTCTCATTAGTTCTGGAATAAAGTTGTTAGGTTGTACAGCTTTGGGAACGTTTCTGTTAAATTCCCCCTCTTTCCCCCTCTCTTCAACCCCTGCCATGTAAAAGAATCAGTGAAATGTTTTCAGATAATGAATATTTAAATGTAACTTCCTGATTCCTTGTCTGGGTGTTAGCCTTTATATTAAAAGGAGTTTAAATAATGAAGAATTCCTTCTCAGTCAAATTTAGGAGTGTTACTTATGGTTGTGAGGGTGAAAAGTGGATGTTAGAAATATGAAGCAACTGTAGTATGTATTTACTAAAGCTGTATACAAGGTAACAGACACATGTTTATTTTTTTGGCGTGAAAGCTATTTTTCCAATCAGTTTTTGGCAACCAAGCAACAGAAATCTTTGTTTACAAGTCTGTGAATTATTAGAGCTAGAAAGTTTTCTAATAACTAAAACTGTGATATTTTATTTTATATTTTATTTTATATTTTATTTTATATTTTATTACCATTCTAACAAATCCTCAACTTTCCATCAAAAAATAATTTGGAGGGCATCTTTTCACCATTCTTACAGTTTTGTCCTCCACAATGAAAGCTGTACTGGAACTGGTCTTGCTCTTCCAAATGGGTGAATCCTTTAGATTTTTATTGTCACTCTCTTTGCTTCTGCTACATCAGGTTGGTCTTTCTCATGTCCTTCACGTAACTATTTCTCAAACTGGAGTGAGCTTTGATTCTACCTGCCTCTTGGCTAAAATCCTGTTCAGGTGGTGTTGCACTGAAGCTCACGTACAGACAACAGAGAACTGAAAGACGTGGCTGCTCCATCATCCAGGGTCTTCAAGTTGATTGTCTAATGTGATTCATGTCAAGGCTGCATTTTTTTGAGAGCAATCATAGGCATGTTCATGCTCTCTCTCCTTTTCTCTGTCCTTTGCAACATAATATAATTCTTTTCTCTCCTTCTCCAGTCAATAACGGATATATATCTTTTCAAGCTCCTAATTAAAACTCCAAATTGTGCTTTTTCAGGTCACAGAGCTCAATAACGTGAAGAACATATTACGACTGCCAAAAAGCACAAAGAAGCATGCTGTTGGGATTTATTTTAATGATGACACATCGAAAACCTTTGCTTGTGAGTCAGGTGGGTAAAATGCAACGCACGTTAGAAAACATAAGAGCATTAATTGTGAAATTATAAATGTATTATACCTACACACAGATTTTCTGGGCATTTATACAGAACTTGAGGCAGATGAGTGGTGCAAGGTGCTGCAGATGGAGTGTCTTGGAACGCGAATTAATGATATTAGCCTTGGAGAGCCTGACTTGTTGGCATCTGGAGTAGAGAGGGAGCAGAGTGGTAGGTACATAAATGTTGACCTTTTAAATCTTTAATTGCATTGTTTTAAAGTCTTTTGGCCTGTGCATATGAATATCAGAAATAAACTGGAGCAAAATTATTTTTCCAAGCCCTCCTTCCTGTTTTGTGGGGATTGTTTGGTTTTGTTTGGGGTTTTTGGGGGGCTTTTAGATTTTTTTTAATTGCTACTAGAAATAATAAGTAAGGTAACTAGAATTATTTTGGAGTAGCACTTCTCTTTCTCAGACAAGTTAGTTACTCTTGGAGATGGGGACTGTCTTTTGTTGTGTGTTTTCTTGTATGATGTCTGTAGAACAGTTTCAGTCTGTGACTGAGGCTCTTTGGCAGCATTGTAAAGCAAATAATAAATAATAGTAATTGCATGCAAAACCTCAGCCCATGGCTACTTCACTTTCCTATGCAAATTAACTAATTACATGCACAAATGCAATTGCAATGTATTTATTCATGCACACAATTTTATTAATTGTTTGCAACTATCAGGGTTATGATGGTGCAGGTCTCTTTAGTGTCTGAATGCACACAGAAATGTTTGATGCCCTTTGAGTGCAGCATTCTGACTGCCCCAAACATGCAGTTTATTGAGTTACTGGAAGGAATTGAGTCTTTGTTTCTGAATTAATTGTTCTAAGTGGAAATAAAATCTTGTATTAGAGATGGAAAATAGGAAATTCCTTTAATGATTTGCACATTTAATGGGCAGGGATTTTAGACTAACCTTTTGTTTTTCTCCCAGAGAGATTCAATGTGTATTTGATGCCATCCCCTAATTTAGATGTGCATGGGGAATGTACCTTGCAGATAACATTTGAGAATATCTGTCTTTGGGACATCCAGAATCCCAGAGTAAAACTCATCTCTTGGCCATTAAGTGCCCTCCGACGCTACGGGCGGGACCCATCTTGGTTCACGTTTGAAGCAGGGAGGTAGGTGTCTGGTCATTATATTGTGTTGCTTTCCTCGGTGGTGCTGGGTGGTGCTCTGGATGACTTCCGAAGGTTGTTGAAGGACATGAGAACTTATCTTCAGGCAGAGGCTAGTCTGTAGCCTCTGCTAAAAAAAATATTTAAAAAAAATGTTGAAACAAATATAAAAACAAATAAAAAACATTTTAATCTCAGGTTGTAGCTTGAATGGAAGCAGTTGCCAAATAAAAATGCCTGAGGACGAGGGTGGGAGAGGTGAGGTATCCCAGGGGATTGCAGGGTGGAGGCTGTCAGCATTGTATATTACTGTATAGGGTTGTTCTTAAATAAAGCTGCATATGAGCTACAAAATTGGACAGATGGATCTGGGAAGAAAGGGTGAACATCATTCCAGAATTTGTACAATATGGGCCTTTGGGCACAGACTTACGGGTTCTGTATTAGAAGCGGAGCTTGAAGTAGAGAGCAGTGAGTGCCAAGTTGTTCCCCAAAAACACGCTAAAGCAATGGAGAAGAGACTCCTGTTTTCCATTGATTATAGTCCTGTTTTCCATCTATTTGACAAATGGATTTATAAGAAATTTGAATGCAATTCCTTTTTTTAGAGATGTTCTGTATTGCTTCCTGCGGCTCAATCTTAATGAGCTGAAATCTTTGTGTGGCTGAAATTGGAGCACTTATTTATTGAACTAAACTATCAAATCCTTTCTAAGGGATATGGATGCATTATTTTAGATAAGCACATTAAAGAATTATAATAGTAAAAGAGAAACAGATCATACAATTAACTTACCTGGAAAGGGAAGAGGCATTTAAATGTCCATCCTCCATATTACTGCAGAATTTAGTCCTCTCGGGTGGCTAAAGGGATACATTTTTTAGCTGATCATGCATTAGCCATGATAAGCCAATGCAATTGGGATGCTGAGGAAGGGTATTTATTGTTTCAAGTGGAAGATGAAACTCTGCAAAACTCATTACAGGCAGTGTTAAAAGTCTGAAAGAGGAAGACAAATTAATGCTACCTGGCACAGATTCTAGATAGGGTCTAAATATTAAAAATCTGGGTCTTGTGCATGAACTCTCTAGAGCTTAAGCACTTATGATAGATCAGTGGTACTTAGCTGAGTCCCTGTTTGGTGAGAGCAATGCGAATACGGGCTAAAGTAGTAAGATTGGACCAGGGCTGGTAAGACCCATATGCAAAGACTTTTAGATAACTTTGTTCCTTATTTCAACATCCTTTGTTTTCTTACTGCTTGTGCGATAGCGCTTTTAGAGCAGCGTGGTAAAGTTTTGCTTGTTCATGGTGATCTGTAAACTCAAATCTCACACTTGGATCCCATCTGTTCTTGCTTTGGCAGGATGTGTGACACAGGAGAAGGACTATTCATCTTTCAGACCAGAGATGGGGAAGCAATCTATCAGAAGGTTCACTCAGCTGCTTTGGCCATAGCAGAACAACATGAGCGTTTGTTGCAGAGTGTGAAAAATTCAATGGTACGGCTGCTTATGATGCTTGTTATTTTGCACTGGGCCACAATGAACAATATGTTTCTTCAATGTGATTTTTAAGTTTTGATTCACAGATAGTAAGCAGTCTGATTATTGCTTTTATTAAATTCTGCTTGATTTTAATACTTAGGGCAGTATATATAACTGGGTTTGCTTTTCAAGAATCAAAACAACAGGGAAACTTATAGCCCTTGATTTTTGTGTTTGCAAAGCTTTCAATAAGTGTGAATTAATACAGGGATGATGAGCTCCTGTCCATGCACATTCTCATTAGGTTCCTTTGATTAATCACCATCATGAGTTTGTCTGGAAGCATTTCTCATCAATTTATTTGCAAAATGCTGTGGCTTATGCTCAGATTTCCATTTGCTAATTGATGTCTACACTGCAAGGATGATTTGGAAAGAGTCATATGATTCAGATTAAACTATGGGGGAGGACTAGATGTTTGATCTTAGTGGATGTCTGTTTTCCACAAGTGCTTTTTGTGTCTAAAACTTCTCTTACGCATGTGACTGGTAGGAAATGTAGGAGTGTAAGATGCAAAACTAGCATATAGATTGAGAACAGATAGTGTGGCATCTCCAAAAGCATTAGGTCTAAAGAAGGCAGTTTTATGGTACTTGC
>VYZV01037566.1:28474-66892 GCA_013401275.1 Pandion haliaetus | reverse complement strand
CCTGTAGCGTGAAAAGGAATTTTCTGTTTATGCCATATCACAACTGGTCTCTACACCCCAAGACTCACAGGTCGACTTTGACAGAAAAATTAGTATCCTGAAGATAACAGGCTTTCTGGAAAGTATAAAATGCCCAGAATGGATAACTGTGGAAGAGCCTGGCTATAAAACCCATCTCTGTTCCAGGCAGTAGTAATTGGTTTATGTAATCTGAAACAAGATTTATGTCTTTCTCTTACTGTAAACATAAGCACTGCTGTTATCCCCATCCATGCCTAATCCCTTCATAATTCTACTAACATCTTGGTTTCAGGGATAAGTCGTAGTGATGAATTATCCCAGTAGTAACTGGATGACCCAGCAGGGATGAAACAGAAAATGCCATTACGACTTGTGGAAGCTTAAGCAAAAATGAGAGTGGATGTTGAGGGAGTGGAGAAGGGAACAAACTGTCTTGTATTTATTTTGTTCTTCCGCTTTCTTGGACTTGAGACAGAATGGAAGCCAAATACATGATAGGAAAGTTATTTCTCTTATTAACAGTCCAATAAGCAGGAGCAAATGAGGAAAGGAGGAGCAATAGGAAACTCTTTCCAAGTGTCTTGACCAGTCTTGTGGACTGGATGACTGATTGCTTCAGCGAAGCACACAGGCACATGGGTAATTCTGTCACTTGTAAAGCAGGTAGGATAACTTAAGTGGGAAAGTGAGGAAAATTCAAGTCTATTTCTGTGTGGGTCATGCCACGTCTTTCCTTTCAACAGGAAAGAGACTAGTTAGTGTTTTATATATATATTTCACACTATATATAGTGTGATATACCAGTGTTCAGTTGATGTTACTCTGTTAACTTCTGGCTGGTGCCATTACAGTGTGGTCACTTCTGTAAAGCCCGTGGGAGAACGCTGTGTCTGTGAGGATGAAGCACTGACTTGGAGCCTTTCTTGTGACAGCCTCTGCCCTGTGTCCAGTTAGACCACATGCTTTTCCTAGCACTTCCAGGTTCACTAGGAAGAGTTTGACACTTTGCTTGTTTTCTTTCAAAAACATTAGAACTAGCAGGTGAACTCTGCAGCCAGCAGCACTGGTATTTTTCCCTTTCCCAGTAAAGTATCATCTAACACCATCTTTGCTGGTTCTGACTTTTGTTTAAAACCAAGAACCTTTTAGTTCTAGTTAATGAAGAGAGCTCTTTTTCAGAAATATCCAAAATTATCTAAGTTGAGACAGATGGGTAGATGATACAAGTATTCAACAGTAACTAAATTAAGCAGAGTAAATTTAACCTAGGCTAAGTCAGCATAACTAGCTAACACTTGTAGCCCACCAGGATCAGAAGCAATTGAGTAACCTGTTGAGAGCACAACTCCATTTTCAAAAAACAGGGATAAGTTCTATAACAATAGTGAATAGGCTTACAAGCAATTTCATGTTTGTCAGTTTTACATTTATATAATAGCATCTTTAATAGATGATGTCTGTACTGTAAAATTTCCATCTTACAAGCACCAATAGACTCAACAGATGCACAGTTGCTATAGATTTCAATAGAGAGCAGCTGCACAACCCCTAAAAGCTTTTTCATGGACGCTATGTCCAACCACAACCCCTAAATCTAATTTTATAGACCCCAGAATGCTAAGTGGGGGATAAGAACATATTCCTGGTGAATGGGAAAGTCTTGTCATTTAGCAGCAGAATGTAATTGTTTCAGATGAGTCCATATGCCCCTGAATACAAGTTTCCCAAGCCTGTCATAGAAACATCTGGTTCCAAAGTACTCAGTAAGACTTGGTGGCTTCTCTGGGGTTCAAGGATAGTCAGATTTAGAAGTTTGGGCAGAGGATCATTATATCAGTGTAGAACTTAGGTGGCTTATTTTGCTGATTACAAAATATTTGTAAAGTACATCTTCATTCAGATTGATTGATTTCCCCTGTATTTTTCTTCTGCTTTTGAATGCCTCAACAAGGAGTTCATTTTAGATGTTTGCACTTCATGCTTGGCTGTCTATATTGTTTCTATCTCCAGCAATTATTTACCCTGTGTGAATTTTCATATTAGTGAACCTTGAGCTATTATTTACAGAAAGGGTAAATAGAAGAAGAAAGTAGGAGATCCAGTGGTGGGAAATGAAGTCTACACTGACTGTCTTCTGTTTGCTCCTGTAATCCTGATCACTGCTACATTNGAAAAGGGGGAGGGGGGGGGAGTTGAATATCACATGCTGATAGAGCGAAATAAAGCTGCCAAGTGCAGTTGAGAATGTGGGCTATAATGCGTCTGTCACCTCCCTAGCAGTCACTCTCTTTATATTACAGTAAGTTGGTTCAGTTTGTGACTATAACTGGCTCTGGCTCTTGAAATGCATGTGGAAAATTGATGCGATAGTGGTTCCTCAGCTGAGAACCTCACCCTGATGCTTTCTGTTAATGTGCTGTTGCTTTCTGCTGAGGTCTAAGCATATGCTGACCAGAGTCTGTGACACTTTCACAAGTGGATTTAATTTATTTTCCTTTTCAGTGAATTCAAAGATCTCTCCTGTTTCTCTCTTAAAGGGAGGAAACAGCTGGCTTTGCTTAGTAATGCATGAAGCCTTCCTGGTCATTTGGTAACTCATCTCATCCAACTGTTTCTTTCCTTTCACTTTTGCATTGCCAGACAACGGAAAGAAAATATCTCTTCAGGTTATATTTTCATGAGTATTTGGTTGCCATGAAAACTGACAGGAGCAGTGCTGTGACTTGACTGCTGTCATTTACGCCTGCTCTCAGTTCAGGTTGCTTTAAAAAAGACATTTCAACCTGACATCTCACTAAGAAGTAATAACAGTGAACTTCCCAGTTTTGGCAGCTGAAGCTCAGCACTTCATAGAAAGATATTATCAGCCACTTTACCGGCAGCCTTCTCTGAGTCTTCTTCGCCTCTTAGCAACTCAAGCATGCACTTTGTACTAGATCCATCTGATGTGCCTCAGTCCAGGCTGGAGCCTGCCATTATCTCTGGCCATTTCCACAGAGATTCACCATTAAGAGTGGAAATGGTGCTCACTAGCTTTTGAAATAAGAGGAAAATATTGAGTATTAGTGTAAGATGACAGTACACAAAACAGCAGCAATATGCTAGTGCCCTTTAATTTCTGAAGTTGTTTCTGTTAGTTTACCATTCTGTAGTTTTGCTGTAATGAATTTAGCAAATGTTTCTTAAGCAATTATTGTTCTAATTGATTTTGATTGATCACATGAATTTGCTTCACTGGGAAGAAAATCCCCTCAAAAACACAGTGAGCGCAATCTTCTCCAACTGGGGATCTCAAGATGAAGGTTTACCTAGTGGAAGTTGTTCTGCAAAGTCTCTGAAAATTGGATTGTTCAGCCTGAGGAAACCAACCAAACCTAGCAAATCTTAAATCTTTCTCTTCTTTCCTTTTGGAGTCATGTTCACAGCTAACTTGAGAGAATGTTGGTGTGCAGGGGTTTTTTTTTAATGNGGGGAGTGGGTTGTTTGGGTTTTTTGTTTTAGCAGTAGTTTTGAAATTTTTTAAATTTTTTAATGCAATTTTGCCAATTTAAGGTGGGATCCAAGAAAGAAAGTACTTAATCTTTCCTCCTTGAGCCCCCAGGACTTGTGGGAACCAACCGCACCCTGTGTTTGACACAGGGCTGTGTGCTGGCCCAGCAAACCGCCTTGTTATAGCTCTGTACATCTCATTTGGGTGACAAGAAGTGACAAGAGGTGGCATAGCAGCTCCCCAGCTGCTCCTGGCACTGGCTGCCGATGGCTGTGAGTGCTGCTTCAGCATCCCGTTCCTCTGTGGATCTCTCGTAGCCACTGGGACTGCGGGGTGGCCTTGTGTTGTCCCTCACTGCTTTTCACATCTTTGCTGCTTCTTCAGTTTAAGCATGACTTAACATAACTTGATCGCTGCCACGTGTGCAGGGAGCTGTGTTTGAACTGCTCTGGGGATCCTGATCTCCTTTCGAGTTTCAGCATTTTCCTTCTCCCTGGGGCAAAAGTGGGTGAGAGGCTACGGATTAGATGTCCTCCAGTTAACAAATTATTTGTTGTATTAATGATATGTGGAGTCGCACATCCCGTCTGGCGCTCCACTCGCAGCCTTTGCTCATGCGTGTTCCAGCATATCAATTCTGACGTTTGCAACCTGCTTACAGTGCCGGCTGCTTCTGCAGCATAAAGCCAGGTCATTAGCAAGTTATTCCTACTCTTTCTGTTGCCACAGAGATACAGTAGGTTAATTGTGAGAATGAAATCAATCATCATTAAAGCTGCCTTTGCTTGCAGTCCGAGGTGTTTTGATGAAAAGCTGTGTATTCAGGACATAACATACTAATTCTTTTTTCCCGCTGTGGGTTTTTTAATTTTTTCCCATGCTGAGTGAGTTCAGGAAGGGCACCCCTTCTGGCCCTTTTCTGTGTCTTTATCTAATCTTTCTCTAGCTGTGTTTCTTTTTTTTCTCCCAAAATAGCTTATTGCTTTTTGCACTCCTCCTGACAGATGAACTGTTGCTTAAACTGCCTTAGCTCGCTGTCCAACTCACCAGTAAATGAAACCACCAAAAGAGGTATCTATAGCCAGGAAATGCCATCCTCACAATGCTCTGCTGATTTTTATTCCCGGTAAAAGATCCATCGTTGTTTGTTTCCATGGTGCTGAGGTGTGTGTGATGATACTGCAAAGGGAGTCAGGGCTTTAGTGAAGGAGCTGTAATAAATACACTGTACGATGTAGGTGGAACCTTGCACGGTGCAGTGATTCACATCCAGCTGATGTGGAGGTGGGTGTTTTAAGAACAGGAGTTGATCTGGGTTTGGTTTTGTTTTGTTTTACCTTCACATCACAGGCACAGTGTCCACTGTACAGAGAGGAGGTTGAAGGTAGATTGCATTTCTAAATAACTTGGAAATTGTCTCTTTGGATACAGCCAGCCCTTGCTTCCTCTGTGCTTGCTTTGCCTGTTTGTTTTTGCTCCAAAATATACTGATCTTCTTGTAAAAGTTCTTTCACCTCAGGTTTTGTGCAATTAAAATGTAAAATTTACCCTTTTGAAAAAGCTATCTTTATAAATTAGAAAAGTCAAGTGTGGTCTTTGTATATTTGAACTGATATTTTCCTGAGCTTTGGGAGGAGAATTTTAGCTGTACTGTGAAGCTTATGATAAAATCCAAATATTTTTATCAGCTTGCACATGCATTTTATTGAATTAATGAAAAAAAAAAAAAAAAGCCTTAAGGTAGTCAGTTCTCATGTATTTTTGTGTTAAGTGTGGTATAAATAACAAGGGACTGTGATTATGTGAGAAAACATAGCTGAAGGTCCTGTATGGAGGGGGAAGTGTGAGATGGGGCTTCCAGCAATGCACTGCAGCCCACATGCTCTCCTCTCAGCATACCTGGATGTGCTGTTCATTCAAGAAATCTAGCTGAAGGATGCAGCTATCTCCTGTTGAACTCCTGTGCCATCCAGCTGGCATTTTCCTCAGCTGTAAGAGATGGGAGATGAATAGAAAAGGCTTCAAAACTAACAAGAGCAACTTGTCCTCACACATGTGGAACATCTCCAGTCAGGTTCTCCATGTACTGAGGCTGTATTTAGCTTTGGGGAGTCGCTTGCGTAGCTGGGAAGACCCTCTGATGGCTTTGCTGCTAAAGGCGGAGAGCATACCTGCACTGTTCTACCTTCTGCTGGTCCCCGGGTTCTGTTTCAGCTGCTTGAGTTAAAACTCCCCTCAGGGGAAGCAGTGCTAGCCCAGGTCCAGGGGAGCACCAAGGTGAGCTTTGGTGTGCAACAGCAGCGTGGCCTCCTAACGCGAGTAGTGGATGCCCGTGGAGACTAACCCCCGAGTTGCTGCTTGCATAGGGTGGGCAAATGGAGGGAGGGAGAGGCTGGGCTGGCTATTTCATTAGAAGTTCTTGCAGCCAGTGGCTGTGCTATTCTCAGACTCTCCTTCACATCAGTTTACTACTTTGCAGCTTCAGATGAAAATGAGTGAGCGAGCCGTGTCCCTCAGCACCATGGTACCCTTGCCCCGCAGTGCGTACTGGCAGCACATCACACGACAGCACAGCACTGGCCAGCTTTATGGTCTGCAAGGTAAGGGGCTGGGGTGGAAAGAGTCAATGCACAAATCAGATCACAACATTGCTGAATCATTTCAGTATCTGTCCATCTCACTGAAGGCTGATGTTTGGTCTAAGCCTGTTGCCACTGCTGTCTGGTTGATGGCGAGAAGGGCACACCCGACCTTAAGATGGGCAACTTGGCAGGGGGGTTGTCATCAGGAGGTGCTCTTCTTACTTCCCATAGGAGAGAGAGCCTTCATTTGACAAGTTTTCTGACTGCTTTTACAGGATGGCCAGTTACCAGGCTTGCTCAATCCTTTCTGCTACCAAAGTCGTTTAATGGCACCTGATTTTTTTTGCCAGACTTATAACCTTTTGGCTCCTCTCTCCTTTGGATGGCTGCCTCATACTAAGAATGATGCAGTCTTCATTATTCATTTTGTGTACTTTTGACATTCAACCAAAATAACTGCATCCTCAAAAACAGCTGAATTAGGGAAAGTACAAGGCAATGGCCACGATAAGTAGTTCTAGAAAACTGTTGCTTCAACAGCTGCAGTGCTGTCACTGTGCATTGCAGTGTGGCCTGAAGATGGGCAGATGTCTTCTCCAAATCCCCTCCTTGCTGTCAGCCCAAGGGGCAGCACAGCTCAGTCCCCTCATGCCTGAAAACCTCCCCAGGCTGCAGAGAGGGAGGAATTGCTCCCTGGGGAGGTCTCAGCACCCAGTGGTCCCTCTGTGGCCACCAAGGGACATCTACTGGTTATGGAGTGCGTGGGTGGGGAGATGGAGCGGGGATTGGACCCCACCTGGGGGAAGGATGGCTAAGAGGGGTTTCACAGCAGTGCTGATGTGAGCCATCCCTGCCCTTGTATTTCAGAGCGTGTTTCAAGACTGAACTTCAGTCTCCTGAGATAGTGAAAACTGCAGCACCTAACATGCAGTGTTGTTGCTTTTTGCCAGTTTCCCCAGAGGCACCCTGGGAGTAGGAGCTGCAGGTGCTGAGTACCTCTGAGGAGCTGGTCCAAAGTCAGCATCTTGTAGTCATGTGTATTTTTAGAATTAAAAAAACCTCAACCAACCAACACCCCATTTGTATTTCAAAACACACTCTTCCACACTAAGCTACATGGATTGGCTGCGTTAGTGTTTGTATAGAAGTTCATATTGATGAGTTGTGAAGTCAGGATCAGGGCATTACTTGGAAAAGCCAGCACAAACCAGTCTAAACATTTAATAGAAGTGCAGCAGCCTGGAGTATTAAATGGAAGGAGCCAATACCTGCCATAACTTTATTTTCACAACGTGTGGCATAAAGGCTGAGCTTGATTAAAAGGTTGGATGATAGAGGGACTGAAGCAGTTTCCCTTCACCATAGGGGCATTAGAAAGTGAAGCTCAGCTTGGCCATCAGGACACAGGTTGTTTCTCTGTCATCCCTGAAGGTCAGGGCTGGTGTGTGTTGCACCAAGGGGCAGCCCTGCTCTTGGTGCTTCATCCTGCTGGAAAAAACCCCAAGGGTAAACCTCAGGAGCTGGCAGGGCTTTCTGGTACTAACATGGAGATACCATTTACCAACATCAAGCATTCAGAAATCACTAGACAGATATTTTAAAACATCCTGGTTTGGAAAACTTTTAGAGTCTTTTTTTTTTTTTTTTTGGTTCTTTTTTTCCCCTCCTCTCAGATTCTAGGAGTTTCTTGGGGAATAATGAATTACAGATACTTATTTTACTTTTTTTAAATAAAACTGGAGATTGTAGAGGTGAGGACCTCCAGAACACAGAATAGCACAAGCTGTGATTAAAAATTATAAGCACTGGCAGCTTTGACATATATAGCCATATTCCATTCTGGTCCTCTGATTTTCAGCAAATCATAAAAGCTAGTATTTTTCCTTTTTTCAACACTAGAGGGGGCAGGCAGCACATAAAAAGCCCCAGCTAAACCCAGCAAATGTTCCAGAGAAGAGATGAATAATAAAAGCACTTACATGCCTGTTTAAATTTGTTCAATAAATTAGGGCATGGGAAGATGACCTGCTGGTGGCAGCCTGTGGCACACAAGAACAAGACTGCTTGCAGCACTCTGACACAATCAGTGGTTTGGTCTTACTGTGCCTTACTGTAGAGTCCTTTATTAAAACAATAATTCAGCATTGAGTTGACAAAAGATAAATAGACTGTATGGGTACAAACCACTTGTTTTGTATTTAGAAAAATAGCTTGCTTGTTAAACGGGAAAAAAAAAGCATCCTAGGAGATTGTCGTCATGAGAATGGGGTAAAAGTCTTTGTAAAATAAATAAGCCGTGCAGCCAGCATTGTAATTAGGAAAGACACTGAAGTCCTTGTCTCATTCAGCAGTCGGGGCTACTACTTCAATAGTACACTGAGAAACTCTGATTAGATTAGGTTGCCAAAATCTTGAAATGCTTCAATTACTACTGGAAAAAGAGGTATGAAATAATTGTTATACTGACATGTAATTCCATACGTATGAAGCAGCATTTCACTCAGTCAGTGGTAGAGGCACCTGAAACCCTGTAGGCAAAACCTTTTTTCCACCAAAGTTGGAATTTATGATTTCTGAATTGGCTCTTGTCCTCTTTTCTAAGGTACAGAAAAGAACCGATGCTAATATTGTGAGCTAAAGTGCATTTTTCATTTAAAATGCAAAGTCAGAACTTACTTTTAAAAATTAATTTGCTTTGTACAACTTTCTGTTCTTAAGGAACTGGGAAAGAAAGTCTGAGTGGAGATGTTTCTGAGATGGAGCAGGAGATTAAGCAGGGCTAGGTTTAATTAAAAGGCTGTAATCTGTAGTTCACATAGTCCTCTATAAAAAGTGCTGAATAAGATGCCTATGTCTTACTGAGCATTGTTCTGTTTTTTTTTTGCATCTGACTTGGCGAAGATGTTTCTAGCCCAGTGAAGCTTCATCGCACGGACACTTTTCCAACCTACAGGTCAGACCATCGATAAAAGACTGTAAAGAACTTTACAAACTCTTTGTCTTCTGACAAACTGCCCCAATGGATGACAGTGATAACGATAAGCAAGGATTGAAACATGGAAAATTTCGGGCTGGATGAAAAATTCTTGTAATACAAGGGGTTTTTTTTAAACTTTGCCAAAAGCTGAAACTATTCTGTAGATATTGGGGAGCGGAAAAAACCCAACAAACCCTCAGTGTATCTTTTATATCTTACAGCTGGACAGAGAAGAAATTACTCTCTAAGTATTTCCAAATGTTTTTGTATGATAGGTATGTTGTAAATACATGAGACTTTCCTGTTGTAGTGTGGTTCCATTTTGTCTATTACAGCTGTGTGTTCACTGATGTCAGCTGTGTCATCCTTGTATGTTGTAATGCTTATCTTTAGTTATTTACATTATTGTTCAGCCTAATCCTTGAGCTTTGAAATGGTGGCCAGTTTGAAGCAGCTATTGGATACAATTTTTCCAGTCTGAAGCCTGATGAAGACTTGATTGATTTCTTTTAAAAGCACCCTCTCTATCTTCTATTTCCTGTATTTATTGCCATCTCTGTAAATGTTTAAAATAATAAAAAAAGGTCCTATCTAATTTGTGGTACAGTCCTTTTCGTCATCATTATCAGCATCATGAACAGAGCTGTTGTGGAGCCACTAGGGCACTAGAAGGGAGGTTGGAGGGGGACAGTGGTTTGCTCTGGATCCCACCTCCACCTCTAAAGCCATGCGACCACTCATTGGGTGTCCTAGTGAAGCAGAGTAGTAGATTCAACAGGAGTCTCGCAATGCCACGAACCATTTTGTGGCAGAAAGCCGAGTTTTCTGTTTTGTGACAGCATCCATGTTAGGCACCACTTTCATAGATTGGCACCAGCATCTTAATTTAACAGCAATCACACTTTTCAAAAATAGCACGGTGGACTACTGTGTGCTATGTCAAATGGTCAGAAATGTGTAACAGCTGTAGACAGAAAGCTATGATTACCCTGAATGCAAGTGAAGCACTGCGCTTGGTGGGGAGTAGTTAAATAATTTTGCTAACAAGCTCTGAGTAAGAATACCTTGTCAGGTTACAAGTCAGACTGATCGTCCCTAACCATCTCATTGCTGCTCACCTAACAAGCTTAAGGAGTAGGTCTTATTTTGATTGCGCCAGTGGGGAATATAGTCTCTGCATATTTTTAATTGAAAAAAATATGGGATACAAATCTAATGATTGCATTTATCTAGGCATGTATAATGTTAGCAGCTAAGTTTTCGGCAGATATCTTAGAAGAAAGTAAAAGAATGCAACGGCCAGAGTAGGTTTGTAGAGAATAAGCTTCATTTGTTCACGTTGGTAGAGAATGAGTTAGCACAGGCTAATTTTCTCATGTGACAGAGGTAATAGTCTTATGGTTTGAGTAAAAATAGCAAAATATATTGGCTTTTAATTCTGAATATGAAGTTTCAAAGGAGACTGGGAGGACATGACACTGGTCATGACCCACATGATGACTAAAAGTAGATTTCAAAACTATACTCATAGTTACAGTGAGCTGTACTCAGATGCTGTTGGTGTTCGGTGCTGGAGGAGGATATCCAGAATGGCGTGCGGTTCTGTATCTGCTTCCAGTCCTGGTTAATCACTTGGATGGAGCAGTAGGGAGTGTGCTTATTAAAACTGCAGATCTATAAAATGGGAAGGAAGGACACAGGAATACAAGATTAGAATACAAAATGACATGGACAAATTGAAGAAATTCAATAGGGACAAGTGCTTCTAAGCAAGGCTAATTGACTACACAAATAAATAATGGGAAGAGAAGCAAGACAGCAACCCTTTAGAAAGGGATGTAAGGGTTGTAGCAGATTACAAGTGGAACATGAGGCAACAAGGCCATGTTGCTGCAAAACAAGTAATGTCATAAGGGAATGTAAAAGCATCTAGCTTTCAAGACAGCTGAAGTAATTCTTCTGCTCTGCTTAAGCCTGGCAAGGTCTCAGCTGGAGTCCCATATGGTGGCCGATCCCAAGCTAACGTGCTCAGCTACTACAAATAGCTGTGCCCTGTTACACTGCTGACACGTTGGGATAGTTCAGCTCTTGAATTGCACTGTGCACTGTATGATGTCTTTACCTTCCTTTATTAAACTTTCTCTCCAGGAATAAGGAAGGATCAGATGTTTCCAAGTCAGTTCAGCCTTTCTGTTTATTCCGGTGTCTGGAGGTAACTAGTGACTGCAGTAAGATCTTTTTTGAACTGGTTTAGGCTTAGGATCCGTGTATCAGTTTAATAAATGTATTATCAATTGTGAATTAAAACACTGGGAAAATGTAAGATATTGGGTTTCTACATCCAAAAGGGTTGTAGTAACAGAACTGGAGGTGAGGGAGGCTTTCAGGAAAGCAAACTGACAAGTGTGGTAAAGGTAAATGTGTTTCTGAAGGAAAAAAATCAATATGCCATCATAGTTTAAGATACATCATAGTGCAAAGATAAGCTTAATTTATTGTAAATAAGGATTTTGTTCACTGTATTTCAGAGCTGAACTGCTAACATAAATAAGTGATTGAAAGGCGTGTTATGACTAATGGGTCTTTATCTTTCAGGTTTACTGCTGCTAATGTATTCCCTTTAGAGCTGACAGCATCTGTTGTTTTATCATGGATATGACAGTTCAGTAAATGCTTTTATTCACCTTTCACTCATGCAACGATTGATATAGTAAGACTATCTATGGTTGAACAGTCCAATTATAAAGAAGACAAAAAAAGCCACTTTAACCTTGGCCTTTAAATGAAGGGTCATTAAATCAGCTAGCTCTGATATTATTCTTTCTAGTGAAACTGTCTGCAAAGGATGGAAAAAAGGCCTAAAAGTAACTTTGCTTTGAATTACTATGTGTGTATGCCACAATATCAAGAAGCTGCTTTGTTTTAATTTGTGGTACCAACAGATTAAGTCGCTTAATCTTTGCATCATCGCTGACTTGCTTAGTTAGCAAGGTCATTAGCTGAAGGAAGTGAGAGGAATTGCTACTCCTGTAGTTACTGGCTTTATGGCAAGGGAAAGGTCTTCACTGTATTTGGAGCTGGGGCATTTAGACTGCACAGCAGACTGCATGTGTACAACACTGATATGATGATGCCATCCTATGTGCCAGTTGGGTGCCAGTGGTACCTGGTACGCTGACAAAAACAAATGCAGACTTGTACCCGAGTTACACTCTGCCTGAAGAGGTGTACTTCAGAAAATGTGCTGCAAATCCATTTGTAGAGCTGTGGGGCTCAGGGTTACCACGGGATTCAAGGATCAGTGTGTGACAAATCCTTGAGAACTATTTTTCTCCAGTCTCTGCCCTATGCATAGGCACTCCACATCACCAAGACTTCATAAGGGGTTGTTTGTTTGTTTGTTTGGTGGTTTGGGGTTTTTTTTTTGTTTGTTTTTTTTTTTTTTTAAGCTTGTCCTGTATGTAAAAAGGATGATAACAATTTTATGGACTAGTTTCAATTGCTCTACCAAATTCCAGCATAGCCTTTTATATCCTTCAGCCTTCGTCTTCCTTGAATGTCCACAGATCTTCCTAGATAACTTTTTTCAAAGGCTCAAATATGTTCTGCAAAGTCATCTAAATGAGCAGGTCTTTGGCTCTGTGTAACCTCTCCCATTCATACAGCTCTAAGTAATGCTGTGCGATTTCTCAGACGGCTGCTCCTGAAAGACTGGACAGAAATGCTGTACTCCCTGGTCCCTTTCATCCCACAAAAGACCAGTGGCCAGCCTGCAAGACGTAATTGTGGAGATGGAAGAGTATGTTTTAGGGGCAAAAGAAGAAGGGATCAGGAGAGAAAGCGTAGAGCTGCTTACCCCAGTTTTCATATCTGTGCTAAGAAAAGCTACTCTATCCTTTGAGCAGGAATGAACCAGCAAACTGGTAATAGCACAGTGGGTAGATGCAGACGGTCCAAACTGCAGCAGAACTTGGCAGGTAATGATCTTAAAAGGCTTGTCTTGGAATCAAGTACCTTAGGGAAAAAAAAATAATCATAATATCAAGAATTCAGATTACATTTCTTTTTTAGATGGTCTTATTACAGGTAACAGAATGCAAATGCCATTATCTAAAGTAGCGTAGAGGGCAACGTAACTACCTTAAATCATTGTGCTGCTGAGAGAAAGGGATGGCTGGCATCCTCTCCATTTCCATTTTCTTGAGGGAGATGTAGTCAAAGAAGAACTTGCCAAAAGTTGCTCAACACCTCAAGGTATTTTCATAATGCTTCAAAACTTTTTTTTTTTTTTTAAATTAAAGAAGATCTTCCACTTTTTACTTGACCAAGATTTAACAAAACAATTTGCATCCTTGAGGTAGGGAATGTAGTGCTTTAAGTGGGTTGTTTCAGCATTTGAGTGAAACAGCTTCATTTTTCATGCTTGTGCTGTTGTTAATATTTATTCTTAAAATTGTTAGTATTTAGTTTTGTTCTCCCTTCTTATGCTTTACAGCAGAAAAGCATCATTAATATTTAAGCAGATGAACATGTCTTGAAGTTTGTGACTTGTAGCCAGAATGTCATTAATTTAAATAATCACACAGATAAAATTAATGCAATAAGAGTTGTATCTGAGTCCTGTTGCTGAGCAATTCTGGTGAGTGCATAATAATACTGCTGCCTCAGGCATTGAGATCAGGGGTCATGATGTGATATTTCTGTGTGTTCATTAACTTTCACAAGGGCAGATTGATCTTCTGTTTCCATGAACACTAATGAACCATTTTCTTATTTTTAGGGAATATTCTACCACTAGCACTAACCATGTAGTGTTTAAAGAAAAGCTGTTTTCAAACAGAAGGCTCTAATTAGAACTTGGGCCTCAGCTGTATTGATTGCACTACACTTTCTCAGTGGATTTACAAATGCCAGCAAATAAACTTGCCAGGAAAAAGTTTATTGTAGTGGTTTTCCCTTGAGTATTTAGCCTAGGCGTTGTTCTATTTCTTGACAAGCTGAAAAAAGGGAGTTAGGCGCTGAGACGTTCAGGATGGTTGGGTTTGTATGAGTATTTTCCCAGCTACCTGTCTTTTAAATACTCTGGCAATCTTAGAAATAGAAGGTGGAGGTGTTCATCTTACCCTAAGCCAGCAACAAACAAACCCGTTACCGTCTCTCTGGTGAAACTAACTCCTGGTCTTCCAGCCGTATGAGTGTGAGAAAATCTAGAGAGGCGTAACCCAGAATAGTTTAGAGCGTGTCTGGCTCGCGTTTCGGCAGCTCTGCGCCCCCGGAGCGCCGATGCTGGCGGTGACTTTCAGCGGAGGGGCGATCTCCGCCTCGGCCACCGGGTGCCAGCCTTGCCATGGGAAAGGGCCAGGGAACACGGGCTCGGGCTGCTGTACCTGCCCGCTGCCTGCTTGGCTCTCTCGTCTGCCGCTAAACTGGGGGTTACAGCCAATAACGTCAAAATATCTCACGCTTTTTTTTTTTCTTCCTTCTCTTTCTTTGTCTCGTGGTGCCTTCCACCATTTCCTCCATATCAAGCCTACACGCTCCAGCTCTTCCCTTGCTTGCGTGTCAATGGAAACAGAGTGAAATGTTTGGACTATTCGAAAAGGGGTCTCTATGGCTAAACCTTGTAGGAACACAATAGAAGTGTATATGTTTTGGAGAACTCTTAAGTTCCCTTTGTACAAGCAGTAACTGTGTAGGAAGAAATCCTTTCCAATGCACCGCTGGTGCCATTTTTGCACAATAGGAACAGGATCGAGGCCAGCTGAGCTAGTGGGTTTTGCGCAGGGAGAGGAGGGATGCTAGATGTAGTTAGCGAACAACTGGATTTGCACAGACTTCTCTTACATCAGTTTGAGAAACCAAAGCCTGTAAATGAGCCCTGACCCTCTGCTTTCAGCTCCCACCGCATCTCACCAAGAGTGTCCTAGTTGGCACAGTGCAGCACAGCCATCCAGCTACTCCGTCCGACTGATGGAGAGAGGCAGGCTCTGAGGCTTGCCTGAAGGAAGGTGGTTCTTTTTTTTGCTTTTTTTTTTTTTTTATTAAATTATTCCAACTTCCAAATATCAGGTCACAGTCACTGAACTGCAGCAGGTTGTCTTTAAAGCTTCCAGAAAGCCACCTCCTAGCAAAAGGAGCAGCGTACTCCTGAGCCAATTCATTGCAGCTGAGCAGAGAAAATGGGGGATGCAGGTGGTTTATCCTGCCCTTGCATTGCTGCTACAGGTCACAGCCTAAGTGACAAGTTTTATAGCCTCGGGTGAGGAAACTAGCAATGTCTAGATGGGTTCATTTTTGGCTCAGGCTCTACTTCCAGTTCAACCTGGGATTCCCACTTGATTTTCCACATCTTGAAAATGGGAATGGCACATCTGCAGGCAGGAGTCCCCAGGATAAACTTGTAGTGACGGTCCTGCCATTTTCAGAAATAATACAGTAAGGATCACACAAAATAGCGTGAAGAAGACCTCTGGTCCTATCGGACAAATTATATTTTAAAGGACGCATAAAAAAGAGACTCTAATTACCTGTGCTTGTTAAGAAGCTATTGGTGGTTTTGTTTTGTTTTAAAAAGAGAATTGCACCCTAGCCACACTTAAACTCTGGCAAATACCTGAATTTTGTCTCTCAATTTTCTAGGTTGACTTTCCCTAACCTCCTTTTATATTCTGCTATGAACTTAAAAAATCTAGCATACTCTACAGCAGAGGTGGACATCCTATTTATGTGTAGTGTATGAAATCATGCTTGTATGAAATTATAGCTTCTAATCAGATATTGTCTGTATTTTGAGATCACTGAATAAAAGATATTAGAAAATGACTAAGAGAAATGGATAAGAAAAATTCACTTGCTAATATAATTTATTGTATCTCTTTGACTGAACAAAGAGTGCTTAATTTTACATAATGAGATAAACTGTATACGGACCAAATGATATAGAAAACCCTTTGTGCTGAAGGCAATGCATTCTTTTGGAATATATTGCCCATAAAACTGAAGTAAATAGTTGCATAAATACTTATTTCTCCATAAATGTGTAATGACTCAGCTGAAAGCCAGACAGTATTAATGATGTATGAGCTCTATTTTTGGCACATTTAGTGAAATGAAAGTGTACCTACATTTAGCATAAATGATACAAGTAAATGTTCTTCTGCAGTGTAGGAAGGGAAATGGTAGCAAATTAGATTTATAACTCCTCTGCCAGCTGTGAAAGGTAAAGAGTCCGAAGGACCTACCACAGCTAGAGCTTCTTGGGAGCTCTGCTCTGGTGTCCCCTTGATGCCCTTGAGTAACCAGTCCTTTTCTTCATGTATTTGTCTCAAAATGAAGACCAGGCTAGACTTTCATGTGCCTTTTAAATGTATTGGGGGTAGGCTTAAAAGAACTCTGTGTATTCAGATACTGGAACGCCCCTGGACATAGGCAATGAGGAGGAGCAAGAGTGGCTGTTATGGAGTGATGTCTACATAAAGCCCCAGCAAAATGAGATCTTTTCTTAAGCCAAATTAAGAGATGGGTTGGAAAAAAGAAGTCTGTAGTCTCTCCAGATGCCACTGCACCTTGCAGCTGTGGCAGCCTACAAAAAGCACAATGTCACACAGCCCTGCCTTGCTGAGATGAGCTGCAGTAACTCACTTGGCTTGGTCTGTCACGCTGCGGTCTGTCACTGCTCACAGCCTCTGGTCGTCGGCTCACTTGTACAGACCCTGCAGGTCACAACGCAAATCAAAAGGATCCCAGCAGAGGCTGATCCTTCCCAAGAGAGAGCCAGCGGTCATTGTTGTGGGGCTGTAAGGGCACAGAGGTACCTGATTCCTCTTTGAATACAGACTCTCAGTGGAAATTCTCAAGAAAAAAACCTCTCCCTCTCTTTTATCCAAAGGCATCCATCAGTGGGGAATGGGCTGGACTCGTACTCATGGGTGGTCCCTCCAAGACACAAGCAGCATTTCTGTGGTTGGGAAAGATTGATTTGGTGCAATACCCAGGCAGAGGTGCTTTACTAGAAATACTGTCAAGTGACATGATTTGACCTGGGCTAAGTGCACATTCTTACTATTTTCTTCCCTTTCTTCTTGAGACATTTGGAGTCCTTACCAAAGGCATTTTCAGTATCAAACCAAAGGAAAAGCAAAATGCATACTTTTAAGAGGGGTTGAGTCATTTTCCTTCCTGAAAGCCATGGCAGGTCTCTAGCACAGTCTATCCTTTTCCCTACTGCAGAAAGGTAGCAAATATTTGCAAGAAAAAATGCTTCTGTGGTAGACCTTTGCTGACCTTTTGCAGTGAGCCAATAAGGATCGATCCAAGGCCAGGGTCCACCTAGTGCAGCAATATATAAAATAAAAATTCCATTTAGCTTTGTTTGGGGAGAGGGGGAGTCTGTTATTTCTAGCATTTGTTTATCCCCATGTATTATTCAATTTACTTGTTTACAAAGTGAAACAAAATCAATTGAAAGTTGCTTTTCCTTTGCCACATGTGACTGTCAAATCCTTGTGGAAAATTGCTTAAATTGTATGATCTATGGTTCAAAGTGAGAACAGAATGCTTAATTAGACTTTAATTATCTTGGAAGATTTGATGCTTTCTGGTTGCTTTTGTTTTATTTCTTTACTTGCTCAGTGGTCTCTGTTGAAGTGTGTCTTCATTTGTGGCAGAACCAGGTGCACAGTTTGAAGCTGCACAATTCACCAGCATATAAGAACATGTTTTCTCTTCAGTCTCATGCTTACATGTATATCTGTCCAACTGACCTGCTAGCAAGAAAAGTACAAAACACCAGTTAACATGGGCCTGATCCTTAGAGCGGATGACTAAATACCTAAAAAAAACCCAGATGGGTTTGCACAGACCCAGATGTTATGTTCTATTTCAGTCAATGTTTTTAAGGCCAGAGATAGGGTTTACTGAAGAGCTGTGATTTTTGACATTGAAGTCCACCACTTACCCACCAGTGCCTGATTTGGCACCAACGGAACCGGATGAAAGTTTTTCCCTTAGGGCAGTCTAGGTACCTAAAGCTCAGCTTTCCATTGTAACAAGGCTCCTAAGATGCTGATATGCCACCAGATATTAAGAATGCATCAATCCCAAACCATATTCATTTGGGTGGTGGAAAAAGGAAAAAAAAAAATGGGCTGCAACTTGATTTAGATCTCTGTCTTTAGATCTTTGTTCCAGCACAGAGAGAGTTTGTTCTTCACCAGCAGAAAACTGATCTACTTAAAATGGCACTTGGGTTTGGGGAATGTTTTGTTTGGGTCTGGCTTTTTGTTAGGTTTATTTAACTTGAATTAGTTCCCAGGTTTTCTTCACTCTGGGGCTGCTGGCATGGAGAGGGCCAAAGGAGAGGCAGGAGCAAATAAAGGGGAGAATTTTGTCATCAGGGCCAAGATATGAAGATCACTGGCTTATGAAGATCACTGAGTTGTGGTGTGAAGCCCTGCCTGAATCAGAAGTGAAACAAAGGGGAGGCAGGCATGAAAATTCATGGGCAGATTTTGACACTGAAAATCTTTACATCTGGCTCAGTATCAAGAATACTTCTGTATTTGAGTTTTACACAAGTTTCGGGTATTTTTTTTAAGTTTCACATTATTTTTGCCAAATGAGGATAGGATTGTTCATTACCTTCTAACCAGTTAGGCTTGTGCTGTTTGATTGTTGACAAAGACTTCATGTCAGATGAGGAGAGTTTGGCTGGAAAAACTTGTTACCTGTAAGAAAACTGGAATTAAGAACCCATTAAGTAGATGCATTTGCAGAAGATTGTGTCTCTCTTTTGTGTGTCTTTTTTCCCCTGGGGAACCTCATGTGACAGCATGTTGTTTTCCTGAGGAGCCATTGTTTAAATAAAAGCATATAGCAGATTATATAAGAAAAGGTTGCCTTCAGTGTCAGGGTTCCTCCAGGCTCCCTCCTTGAGCTACACAGCCCAAAATAAAAGCTGACATTTGAGCAAGCCCAGGTGATGTTTGTGTTATTTGCAATAGTCACCTCTTAATTCAACCTTAAACTGTGAAAGTGAACAACTGAGCTGCGGAAGGCGGCAGGAATCCTTTCCATTGATATTGCTGGGCTTGGATCAGGCAACCATTTATTAGCAGTCTTGGGATTGCAGGAACTCGGTGTCGAATGACAATGGCATTATTACCATCTGTCACTGCTAATGTCAATGCAAACCTTAGGTCTGTAACACATAAAATGAGTCAAGAAATCCAAGCCCAGTAGAAATAAAGAAGGAAAATCTGGGAGAGGAAGGCTCACAATGCTTTTTTTAATCTGTGTGGATCTACTAATAGGCTGGTAACAAATCTTTGCATATTATTTGATTATGTTTCTGTGCTAGTTAATTTGTTTGATTATGATTAGGGGATTCTGAAGAATAATGCTAGCCTTTTTTTGCTTTATTAGAAGAGTCAAGATTGATGCATCATTATCCATGAAAGGCCACGAGTGCTCATTCTGCTTTTGACACATGCTCATTTATCTACCCCATAAGCCAAAAATACAAACTCTGGTACTCCAGAATGTACTTGCAGATGTGGTTTCAGCTGCTTTACAAAATGTGGGGAGGTTCTACAGATTTAGAACTCAAAATATAACCCCTACTCTTCAGGAAAAACGAGATTTATAGCATCTAATTGTATTGATTTCCAGTGTTGAGCTGGGATGCTACTTCTTTTCCCAGGAGCAATATCTCATCCAGGCCTATTGCAAATGAGAAAGAAGACAAAACCAGACTGGTCAGAAAGCAAGAGAGAGATCATTCAAAATGCATCTAAGAAAGCTGGATATAATCAAGGACTGAAACTTATACTTAAAGCAATATGATAAGCTGGAGACAAGTTGTTTTATGATAGTAAAATGTGAACAAGTTTCTTGGGGTTTTTTTGTTTTTTTTTTTTTGTTTGTTTGTTTGGGGTTCTTTTGTAGCCACTACTGTGGTGGCTCAGCAAGGATGCCATATAGATCCTTTGGATGCATCTGTCAGTACATACCACCTATGTGCAACCTCTGCTCTTTGACTGCTTGGAGTTAAGCAGCTGCAGGTTAAATCAACTTTTGGCTTGCTTTAAGTTGGATCAAGCACTGTTTTGATGAACAAGTGTGTGTAGGATAGGAAATCTGGCTGCTGCTTCTGTGAGCAGCGAAATACCATGCAAAACAGCAGACAATTGCTGGGAGAGAAAGCCAGGAGCTGAAATGCACAGGCAATATGTGAGAAGTTTAGACCCTGTCCCTGCAATTTCCTGCAGATTGCACTATTCCTTCTCCATCTTCCTAAACTGTGACATCTCCTTGATTTCCCCCTCACTACAGAGAATAACCCGATCCAAAGCACTTTCTAAGGATGCCATTAGGAGGGAATAATTTAGTAGAATGGTGTTTGTTTGCTTTAACTGCAAGAAGACCTGAACCATCATCGTTTTGTAATTGATATTCTTGCATTTTATTTTTCATCACTTTTGCAGCTTGTGAACAAGTCAATGAGCAGTTTCTCATCAAAATTCCCAAATAATGTTGTCTCTGACACAGTACGCCAAGGTGCGTTTTCATAGTGGTTCAGTAAAAACTTCTTGATGGGAAATAAAGAGCCCCTCTCCTTCCAGACATAGCAGTTTGTTATCAGATTTACATGCTTTTATTTTTCCTTTGTGAAAAGCCTAAGTCAAAGAAGTTGGAGAGTTACTCAAACAGATAATTGTGCTGGCTTTCTTGTACAGGTAAGTGTGAGCTCTCTTGCTGCTGAATGAAGCAGAACATACTTTTGATATTGCAACACATTTGAACTCTGCTTGTTTTTGTTCTTTGTGCAAGGGAACATTTCTTTTATAACTCTCCTGATGCCCTCAAAAAGGGAATCATCAGCTGGAGCTGGAAGTACTTTATTGTCTAAGTACCAAACTCTGATTAGGGTAAAGAGAAATGGGATAAAAGTAGGCGAACCGCATAGCATTACCATTTGAACTACTATCTCGATAGCTAGGTGTGCCAGCATTGGCAGTGTCTGAGCTTCAGGATTTTTCGGTGAACTCTCAGTTTCTTTTCAGCATCTGCCATAGGGAGGGAGAACTGTCGTCCTGGTTTGCAGAGCAAAGTCTCTGTCCTAGGAGATCAGACCCTGAAAAAGGCATTCGTTTGCCTTGTAATTCCCAACTCTTGGCTAGCTCGCTTCCATAGGAACATCATTGCCCTGAGGCAGGTGAGGATGGAAATGGGAGCTGGTACCCAACAACAAGCATCTCACCAACCTGCTATGGCTTCAGCAGTGGTGGAAGAGCATTCCTTCCTATCCCTCATGTGCTCCCTTCCTATGGAACTTAACAAGCCATTTTTTCCTGTGAAATATAGGGGCCTCTCCACACATTCTGAAGAGCACTAAGTCCAAGAATAGTAGGAATGGTCTTGTTTTATACTAACCTCTCAGAATTGAGTTTCTATCCCTCTCTAGCAAAGTGGGAACTTCCCAGAGAACAAGTGGGTCTCAGAGGTGGGCAGCTGGCCAATATACAATGCCACACATCTGCTAAAAACATGAACTAGACTGGCAACTCAAACTGATTTCTTTAAAATAAAGAATTGATCAGTTACCTCTGAGTGAATGAAAGCAAGAAGGTTGTTTTTCTTACCCTGATGATACTTAGTGGAGTTTTCCAGCTGCATTATTGCAATATCACTTCTTTTCCCACCATGTGCTGTCAGTTTTCACGAAACACATTATATTCAAGAATCAGAAGTTCTAGCTAGATTTTAGTTTCTTTGTCTCTTATTGGCACCTGGCAGGATCTTGCTGAAATGCCATTTTAAGCTGTCCTTTGGTGATCAATCAGCGGAGTGCATAGTGAACACCTATGGAGGTATCCGAAGTGTGTAGTGAGGTAAAAAAATACGTGAAGGTATCAGGATGTGTATTTCCACCTAAAATACTGTAATTTTCATCATTCCTTCCAGTTTTCCCCCATGCCACAAGCATTTTCTACAGAACACAGCAATAGATACATGGTATTAAAAGAGATTTTAGATCACAAAGGAATGTGTTTGTGCCCACCATCAAAATGAAGGAAAAAAGTATTTATGATGTACTGATCCAGATCAGTAGATTGAAACTTCCATGGAATCAGACATTTCTGTCACTGTAGTAAGTTGTGGCCTTAATAGCCCTTTGGAGAGTGCTAGCTTCATAATTACTTTGTTTTACAAAATTACACTGAATTTCGAAGAACCTAATCCATTAAAGTTGCTTGCATTATAAATACGGCAGATTAGGGTGCAATTTAAGCAGTGCAGAACTAGCTCAGGGGAGTATCCCAGATCTTCATTTCATTTAGCTGTTACTGATGTGATGAGAAGAAGAAAGAGTTGATTGCTGATTTATATGCCTTGTCTTTCATTATGTTATATTTCTGCTGTGCAGGGGATCACAACAGAGTCTATTAACAACAACCAAGGCAGAACCAGCTGATGTTCTTACAATCACATCAGATTCTCTTCAAAATTGCTGTTAGTTGCTTTTTCTCCGTTGTCTCCAAAGTTTGCAGTCTGCTCTCCCAGCCATGACTAGAATTTTAATGGCCTTGCAGTCTGTTGTCTATTAAGGTTTTTATTAGTATTAATATGGTCTATTTTTCTAGCTGTCTGTTTCACTATTTTTAATTTCAAAATGTTTCTGAAGTACAGGCTAAAGGGGTTCTCCCAAGGCACCATTTGCTGAAAGTTCATTTTAAAGCCATTAATATACGCCTCCAGCAAACCCTAATATGTTAGGTTATGCAGCAAAGCCTCTAGGAGCCAGCTTCTAAGGACACATCTGATTGACTCCCAGCTTAGAAGAGATATTTTAAAAACATCTCGGCACTCTTTTATAGCAAAATAAAAGACTTTTCAGAACCAAGCACTTTGCTGTTCAAACATACTGACTGTAATCTGCATTTGAGTTTACACTGTGGTCATGATTTCAGAGATGATTAACTTCCTACAAACTTCAAGAAGAGCAGAGGTTTTTCTACAGAGGGGAAGACCGAGATATGAATTCACCTTTTACTGGACACCCAAGAGGTCCGGGTAGGCAAAGGTAGGTGCTGCAGAGCTCCCACCTGATAATTCACCCACAGGACACACACCCCTGAGAAGCTTATCCCTGCTATTTATGTAGCATATAAAACTATTTGTTCAACCTTGCTTACCCCCTCTCCAGAAGATGATTTAAGGAATAAAGAGAGATATGATGCTGGAGCCCATCTGGCTGCCAGCTACTGCAAGAAAAGGAGTTTTCCTGTTGCTTTAATTAAATAAACATTTTCTTTTGAGCCCAGAGTGCTTTCATTGTCTTTGTCAATGGCTGCCAGGTGGGCAGAATTACAGCTGCCACTCTTTTCTGAGCAATATAAATCTGTGGAAATCAGGACACATCAAAGACATGACAGAAATGTGTAATTCCTGCAATGCATCTTTTAATCTGATATGCGAGATGAAAAAGAGAGCTCTGTCATAACACATCAGTTTCACCAGATACACCTTTTATATGGAAATGTACAAAAGTTCATGATATCAAAAAAAGTCAATTTCCCAAGATGCTGATGCAGGTGCTGTGCTTGGGCAGCGCTCCTGCTGGTTCCTGGCATCTTGAGAATTTTGAGTGAAAGTTTACCCTTGTCCTCCCTCTTCCTGGTACAGCTTGAGTAACACATGCTGGTGTAAACAGGAGTCTTCATGAATTTTATCTCAGAGCCCAAATTCTCCCTTTCTTAAACAACAGTTTCTTATCTCTGTAATGTTTGAAACCAGAGCCTGACTGTGCACCTTTTGTCCTAGGTTTGGATGAGCTTGCTTGGATTTGGCATGAAACCAAATCAAAACACAATTGCATTTGGAAATAACTGGCGTTCGCTGGTGGAAAGCCTTAGTTGCTATCTCTATGTTTGTGATATTTGTCTTCTGCTGTATTCCTCTTAGTTAGCAAAGAATTTTTTCTTTGGCAGAAGCAAGGCAACACAAGAAGTCATCTTTTACAATTTACACACGGGGTGGAAAGCTTTATTTTCTTCCTGGCTTCTTTCACCAGCCCACAGCAAACATTTATCTTCTGATTCCTCTAATAGAATGTGACTTGTTGTGACATCATATTTTGAAATGCTGCGATTTAATGGGTGTATTTTATCCCCCCTTTCCCCAACACGCATATATTTTGCACAGACATTTTGCATTTAAAATGCAGTGCAACCTCCTGGTGATCGGAATTGCTGCCAGAGGTTTCTCTAGCGCACTTGCTCAGTTGTGACTTTGCACAAGTCCATCACAGATAAACATCTTCTGTGTCAGGCTTGCTCAGGACTGCTCACAATTCCCTGGTCCCATGATAATGGCGGGCACTGTAATGCAGATTGCGGTGGCAGGGTCTAAGTTGCAGAGAATTAGCCTTACATTCTACCTTAACATGTGCGCTGAAAGCCACTGAAACAAGAACATTGAACTCCTCATATTATTTTACTAGTAACAAGTATAAAAGTCCACAGCAACACACTGATAACTTAAATATCCATTTCCTCCCCTCGCAGTATAGATCGAAGATAGAATTCATTCCATCAGGGAAGCACCCTAAGGAAATTCTGAGCTGTCAGCCAAAGCAGTGCTGTATATAAAACATCTCTGGCTCTATCAGTATTTGTACCATTCCTGATGAGAGTCTTTAATCGTCCCCACCTAATTCAGGGGAGACAGGAATATACTGTATTTTCTTTCCTGAATGAACTGCAGATATCTGGTTTTTACATTTTTGTTCATTATTTTAAATAAATAGAATTGGCACTGAGAAATCCTATACAGTTGATTTCAGGTGGGTTTTACAAGATGGTTGCCCTGTCTGAAAAGATTCCATCCCTGCAGAAAGGGCTACTTCAGGGCCAGTGCTTCCCAAGGGGAACGCTGCCACATGCCTTCCAGGTGCCAGCTGCACTGAAAGCCTTGAGGGCTGCAGGAGACATCATTGTACCACAGGGTGAACCTTTGGCCTTTCTTCAGTCTGTCCTGCACAATTGCCCCAAGCAGGGAGTGACCTGGCAACATCTCAACACCTGGTCTGTGCTCTTGAAAGTGATGTTGCTCAGTCAAAAGAGGAGGAGCATGCGATGAAGGCATGAGCATCTTCTTCTGTCTCTCTCCCAGAGGCAAGGCGAAGCTCCATGATGTACGAGAGGTGAATGAGTAAGCACAATAACAGATGATAACAGATGAACAGCCCACATGCTAACACCGCTGTCATGTAGGGAGCCCAACACAGTGTTCTTCGTTGCTGCAGGAGGTACAGATCTGAATGCCTTAGGCGATGTAAAGCAGAGGTAAAGCCTGGAAACTGCTGATGCTGAGAATAGGCCGATGCTGGCAGAGGCTTTTGGCCCATGTTACAGGGCTCTAGGGTGTCCTCAGCTGCCTCTCAGGGGCTCACCAAAGGGCATTAAGAAAGTGAGCATGTGGTTGCTGTGTTGACAATAACATCCTTGCTGGAAATTGCTCAGGGATCTGAGAATTGAAAGAAAGTTAAAATCAGAGTGTTTGGGGGTTGGCAGTAGAAGTGGGGTAGGAGAAGCAATCTCTCATCAGCCTCAGGCAGCTGTTACTGGGAGGGAAATAGGCCCATGCAACCTTCCTCTTTCCCCTGCTTTTGCAAAGAGATGAAGCACCAGGTGCAGGAGTATCTAAGTGTAGCAACATTTGTGATAATTGGTAATTAACCTCATATGGAAAGGACTCAGCTGTCCTGTTTGGCTCCTGCACCACAAGCCCATCATGTGTGATAACAAACACCCTTACTGATTTACCACTCCTGCAGCATCAGATCAATTAATACATTTTTGTGGCACACATTTCATAATGTTACAAAACGCCGAAGAGAAGAAAAGGATGTACTATGAGATGTGAACTTCATCATTCCATCCCAGACACTACAGGGCCAAATTCAGCAATGGTGTAAGTCCATTTGCAGTGCTAGGGCTGTAACCCACTAAGGTTACATTAAGCCCACTGGTTCTGCTGAGCACATAGCAAGGCATTATGGAAATGGCTTAAAGACTTTGTTAAGAATATCAGATTTTTCTCGGTGGTCATTAAAAAAATAAAAGTATCCAACTTGAGTGCTTCGCCCCTGGGATCCTGAAGAGGAGTGGCATCTTGAAGGTGATTCGGAGAAGCAGCCTGAGATGTTCTGCAGTGTCATCTGGAGGAGCCTCATGTCCTCCCTCCAGTGACAGGAGAGGGCAAAGGGTGCTGGGCACTTTCAGTAATATGGCCCAAATCAGATGGTATTACAAGTAGTTATCAAGGTGAAAAAATCAGGCACTCACTGCCACGGAAATAAATTAGTTCATTTAAATTGATCTTGGTCAGGCCCAGATTTACTGGCTGGACAGACTAGACAGTGATAAGCGGGATCCTAGCATTGTTACGGGGCCACGGCCATGGGGCTACCCAGAAATCTCACCTTGTCTAGGTCACAGCAATTTCTGCAAATACCTCTACGTCTTCGCTGCTTCCGTACATTTAAAAACCCCAGGCCAACAACCCTTAATAAATGTGTCTTATGCTGAGTAACTGGAGGTCACTCGATACAGTGATACTACTGTCATAACCCTAGTCATTCTTGTTCACCAACTGAATTGACTTTTAACCATTCATAAGTGTAAATGTCACACAGAAACCTGACTTCTCCCACATTTTCTTTCTCATGAGATCATTGTGGTGACTCATATTTATTAGTTCGAAACAGAATTTCACCTATTTTTTCTGCTTTTTCAGGCATTACCTGCTTCTTGGTTTTGCTTTATTCTTTAGCATGTAGACAGGCCTAGTGTTTTAAAAACCCCACACCTTAAAATTCAGAAACAGAGCATGTACAGTAGAAAATTATCCAAGCAGATCATGATGGTGAACATGCAAACCTGTGAACCTGTTGGGTGCCCACAGCTTTTGGATATGCAGCAGCCGTTGAGTGGGTCATAGAATAACAAAAGAGCATGTGCAAGTGCCTATGCCATTTCTTAAGAAAATAGAAAAGCATATACTTTCATGAAGTCTTTAGGATCCTGCCTACATATGCCTAATTGCATAGTAAGAAAAGATCAATGTTGCTGCTTTAGCTCAGGTATGAATCAGTCAGCTGAGAGCATCAAGGAAATGAAATGAGAAAAGCCAAGAGCCTCACCTTTTGAAAGCAGTGGAAACATGAGTGACGATTTTTTGGAGGGGTTACGTTCTTTTCTGTAAAAGTATATGAAAAAATCCTTCTGGTGATGTCCTGAACAACAGTTTGTTGCCAGTTTTCCCACTATTAAAATCTGATTTTGTGTGTCCCTGCAGAGCAGAGCAGTCTGCAAGATGGCCTGGATCCTCTTCTCAGCTAAACTGCTGCCTACGGGGAACTGGGAACATGCTAGCACAGGTAGCCCATTCTTAAGTATATATTTTATATCAAAATGTGAAAATCTCACAACTGCCATTTGCATGAGGACCTCATCTCTGAATGGCGACAGGCCTGCCAGCACCTTGCCCTTGGACCGCTGCTCTCCAGTGTTCAGCAGTGGCCAAGCAAGCGGCACCTCGCTGCCAGCATCCCCGGCTGGCGCGGGAGGGAGACAGCGCCCCAGTGGGCAGCATCCCTGCAGGCAGCGTGCCTGCAGGAGGTGATGGGCAGTTGGCAGAGGTAGGTTGTGAGCATGGGTAGAAATTGTTCCTAGTGCTCCTCCCAGATGTTGGGATCCCACATCTGGGACAGCAGAGTAGAAATGTGGAGGAAAGGGCTGGTTTCTGAAGGCTGTCCTGTGAAGTTGAGCATCTTGTGCCATTTCAACCTCTGGAGAGAAAGAATGACCTTTACAAAAATAAAATGGGTTTTGTTGGGCTAAGGAGTCATTTTACAGACCGAAGAGAGAACAGAGAGCCCTGGGCAGTGTGGGAGCCACTGAGTTGTGGCTCCAGCCCCTCCACCTCTTTTCAGGGCTCAGAGAGAAGCAGCACACAACCCCCCCAGTATTCACACACCAAGCAGGGAGGTGGTGGCTCCCTGGGTGTTCCCTCTCTCAAACTCCTCAGCAGCATCTGTATAACTTACTTCATGTACATTGAGTGCCTAATAGCTCTTGTTTATGTCATCTATGTTTTCCTATATTAGTAGTATAAGAACTATTTAAACCTCCTCCAGGTGCGAGCTATCCCTCATACCTATTTTGTATTATAAAGTCTTTGCAAAAAAAAAACCCCAACAAAACAAACCAACCAACCTGAAAATTTGAGATTTTTGTTTCGAGTATGAAAGACGTTTCTTTATGTCATTTTGATACTGCAAATTTCCTGGTTAGTACTAATACTTAAATTAATACTGAATTAATCAATTAATTAACTAAAAATATGGAATAAGAGTTTGTAGATACCACACAGGAAATTTAGTATATTTGAATTAAAATGCTTCTGGTCTCAGCTGTAAACATAGTATGCACTTTGTTTTTGTACATGGTCAAACACGGATTGAGGCAATTTAGCCAAAGGAAATGATAAGCAATGTAAGCCACCACTACCCCATGGAAATCTGCAGAATGCCAATAATTTAATAAAACATGTGCTTGCTAGATCAAATACTCCTAACTCTCTTTGCTCTGCAGTGAAACCGTGAGATCCAAGCAGAAGGTATGCTGAGATACTGTGCTCTCCGAATCAGTAAATTGCTGAGTACCTAAAATCACCAGCTATTTCAATTATTTGTGGTAGCAGGATGTATCTGTATTTAAATAGATGGTAAGGTTCTGACTGTAAACAGGAAATGAAAAATAAAAAAAAGCCATGCTGGAACAGAAAAATAAAAGCAGATGATTTCTAACTAATGTGAGACAACAGTTTAAAACTGTGAAACTGAGTTTTAAAATATAAAATGGAAGGACGATACAAAGAACTGTTCTTGCTGGTGGCAATGCCGAGGCTGGCAGGAGAGCTGATTACAGGTAAATGGCTGAAGCACAACAAATATATAAGTATTCTGTACATCAGTAGTATGCCTTCACATGGGGAGTAAATGATGCAATATGTCAGTATGTGATACTGACACTTTTCAAATTATATTTTCCCCAATATTTATGTATATTGGCTGCAGAATGAGTACTTCCAAATATAAATTGCCATTATGGTTAATGTATGTTTAAAATATATATTAAAATGCATATTGAAAATCACAATACTTCTCTTACCTTTATTGACTAAACTGGAGGAGAGAGGTATATAGTTAAAGGTGTGTGGTATCTAAGTGCTTGAAACCAGTTCAAGGTCCCTGCCAAACCCAGTGCCACAGCAATCCCTGCAGCTTGGACTAATGACCCATCTACTGAGGTAATGAACACCCATCTTGTAGGGAGAGAAGGTTGCACAGGCTGACCAACGGCTCACGTATGATATATGTTTTACTGACTCTGCAGAAGCAAGTCTTACCAAGACCAACTCTGAGGCATCCCTCACCTTGGAGAAGGAATCATGTCTCCTGCCTCACAGCTGTCCACAGAGGAGTGCAAGCTCAAATAAAGAGATGGTTGTTATGAAAGCATTTTTACTTTCCTGTTTGGGGAAGATTTTCTGGCATTTTCCCCTCTCATTTTGCCTCTGTTGTTAGTAAAAATGCACATATAATAGCAGATATTTTCCAGGATGAGTGCAAGGTATGTTCAATGTCTTCAAATATTCTGATTTCTCATTTTCAGGTTGTTTTGATTCGAAGTGACAGCTAAAAATGTGAAACCTTTCAGAAACTTTGAGCAAGAATCATGGAGGATACTCCTGAGGCATGATCTCTGAATTTTGTAAGAGTATCAGTTAGCTGGTCTATTTAGTAATTATGTTGGTGCAGTTCTCACTATCCACTTGCCACTTGTTTTCTACTACTAAGTTCATTATGATACCATTCAGATACTACTGCAAAGTTTTCCAGAGTTTGGAGAACAATATCATCAACATTAATGGGAAGAAAAAAAAAAATCAGTCTGCTCTGCCAACGCATGCAAATATTTACTTGTCTAATACATAAGATGCACAATTGATTGCACAGATATCCTTCCTGTTGCTGTTCTCTTTCCTCCAAGCTCTAACAAAACATAGCAGATGGTTAAATTTACTGTATCATCTCAGAGCAAGAAAGAAGGTGCTGACTCTTCCATTATGCATGGAGAACTGCATGTGACCCAGAGGACTGCAGCAAGAACGGAGCCAAATAAGAGCCCCATTCCTTAACATGATCTTTGTCATTCCCACAGGTATGATTTTGCTGTTTCTTCCTTTAAATTTGCAAACTTTGGTGTCGTGGTAACCCATTCCTTTCTGTATGGGAATGGTCTGGGTAGGATGGTCACTTGTACTCCTGATACACACTCTACTTTTGGTGAAGTGTCTTAAGATCTTGTGATTTATTTCTATCAAATCCACCCTAACTTTTCCTGTGACATTTTGAAACTGCTGATCACCTCAGTTGCTCTCAGAAAGTGCCTCCTGCTCCTGTTCAACCCTAATGAAAAAAAAATGGTGGCATTAGCAAGGTGCATTGTGGAGAATGACTTATGGAGACTTGCCAAGTAACAAAACTGTCCTGGGTGTCCTAAGAGATGTGCTCAATATTTATGGCATCTCTTAGCAGTGGCAGACAGATGTGACTAAGAAATGAAACCTAGTTTGGATTAATAGAGTGGCTGTTTTCTTCTTCTAGCTGCTTTTGTAAAATGAGTGCTGTCAGGATCTTTTCTAAAATTATGGATTTTTTTTTTAGGAGAACTATCAAGTATGAAAATGTTTAGAAACAAATATTTTAAAAATAATAAAGACAGTAAATGTTTCAGAATATTGAAGTACTTCATAATTACAAAATGGGCTTTCTTTAAAATTTATTTTTGTCTCAGATTAAGGGTCAAAACTTCAATAAAAGCAACAAAGACCAATGCTCTTATGTTGTGCTGCTGAGGACTTCATTGTCCTGACCAGGATCACCTGGGACCCCCTCCCACACACCCACCCACTGGCCCCGGTGCCACATTTAGGGCAAACTCTGGCCCTCATGTGAGGTTTTTTTTTTTGCCTGTTGCGTGCAGCTCTTTGCTCTGCCCTGTCTGCCTCTGAACCCTGCTTGCTGATACCTTTCCAGGTTGCTCTTGGACCTATGTATCTCTTTGTGTCTTTGCTGGACCTGTTGGTACCACTGAGCTGGCTTTGTTTGGGCTCTGCCTGTGCCGGTGAGGGTGCTGCCACATCGTCTCTTTTGGCTCCTACCCCATCATCCTCTGCAGAGTTGCTCCGCTTGTGCTGCTCCTGGGTGAGTAGCCCCATCTCTGTGTGCTCGAGGTGTGAGGTAATTAGTGCTTCTTGTGTTTATGGGGCTCACTGCATCTGATTGCTTTGCAGCTTGTGGTTTGTCTTTTTTAATCTCTGCAAAACCCTTTTGAGTTAGGGAAGCTGTAATCTCTGGTTTTAAAAAATGTAGAGTTGAATCAATTAAACTTTAGCCCGGATATCTAAATATTGCTTCCTGAATCCATCAGGAACTGTATGCCTCAGTTCCATATGAATTTAACTATGTGGTCTGACTTTGTACTAGAAGTCTGCAGGAAGGCAGAGGTTTGAACATAACATTTTTCATTCCGAGCTTATTGCTGTGCTCTGTCCTGTAAGAGATTCTGGAGATTATCACGTACACCAGGAAGAGGAAGGTGCTACCATGCTAAATTCCTTTATCTTCTGAGCCACTAGAAAAAGACTTTTAGCATAGGAAAGATTGAAACTCCTGTGGAGAAACAATTATTTAAGATTTTCTGTCCTATTAAATGAATAACTATTAATAGTGCAGCAAGCTGTACCTTGCCTGAAGGAGGTGACAGTCAAGTACAAGCTTTTTTCTTTCTCTGCATCAAACCAAGGGCTTGCCAGTCATTTGCATGAGCTGGAGAGTGAGCAGACTCATAGGATACAATAAGAATTAAACCACATTAGTTCAAGGAACGTAATGTACTAATATAAATAGTAATGAATTAAACATTCCAATATTGTTTGTTAAAAGAGGAAAGCATCCAACTTCCCACTATATTGGCTACAATATAAGACTCAAATTAGATTTTGCTGGTTTGGCTACAATAGAAAACTGAAATTAGTTTTTGCTGGTTTTGCTTCCTCGTAATGCTTCCCTTCTAGAAGTCACACACGTAGTTGCATACACACAGAGAAGCAGTTGTATGGGCATATGAGAACGGTCCTAGAAAAGCAGTTCTATTTTCAGCCTTAGAGTGTGCTCCCAGCTCTGTGCTGGGCTGCATGGGAGTGCAGGTTGCGTCTACATATGGCTTTGAAGCACCTTGTAGTCTGGGAGAGCTGGAGCAGTAGTGCTTGTTGATACCAGGTGCCTGACTCTAAGGCTGCTTTTAAAAAGAGGAGAAAGGAGGTTGTGAGGTATTTCAAGGGAAAATAAACCTAGAGCAGCAGATATTCTCTCTAAATTTCATGAAAGCATATTAAATCCTGGGAATACTCTGCTTCAAGCATAGAAAGAATTCAAGAGTTCCACAGACATCCTAAACTGGGACAAAAACGAGCTAAATTAATAGATTGTATTGTATAGATTCTAACTTCTTTCCTAACTATTTTTCAGCTGGATAACTGTACACATGGATGATAACAATCAAAAAGGGGGGTGGGCGGTATCCTCCCCCAAAAGACGAATGCAGAAACTGCAACGCAATGAGAGGATATCCCTTGCACAAGCATAATGGGCAGTGATAGTTCAGCACAGGAAACCAGTTTCCTCTCCCTCCTGTTCAATTTATACAGGCCTCAGATGGGGTGTCTGTTTGGCAAAGAAATCCATTGCCAGCCCTGCTGTCTGGGTGCTGCTCACCCAAAAAGTCCCGGGGGGGAAGACCACTGCAGCACCCAAAGCAGCCTCAGGCATCTCTAGCAGAGCTGAGTCCCAGCAGGGCTCTTCGTCTTAGTGAGCTTTGCTGCAATTACCAAAGGTTCACCGAAATGTTTACACTGTGAAATTCCTCGAAAATTAGAGGCACGTTTAACACGTTATTGGTAAACTTAAAAAGAAACCTGTGGGGAGGCTGATGTGCTTGTGATAGCTTGTTGTTTGGAAATTGAATTGTCCTGCTGGAGCTGTTACCCATCTGTTGCTTTTCCTCTCTCTTTCATCCTTGGTATTATTTTTCAAAGTGTGATAATGCATTTCAAGAGCCTTTCTTGATTAAATAATTGTAAGGTGATAAACAGAAACTGAAGTTGATATCTAAGCACAAAAGATTAATGTGGTGTAAAGATTGAGCAGAAAGTCTCCATGTGCTAGAGTCAATAGCGATACCTCAATTTACAGTGCTTGAGAATCTAAATTCCTGTTACCATGTAAAGGCAACTATATTCAATGCAGCACTATAGTTAGCCTGGCAGTGCTACACAAAGGACTGAAAAAATAATTGATTGTAAAGAAACTTGTGTAGCCTTTTTTTCTTCTTGGAGAATGACTTTAAGCTCATTACACTTGAAGTGAGTTCATGAAGATTTTTCTTTCCATTCTTATTACAGATAATGTTCAAGCATATTTGTAATTAGAGATTGGTGGAGGTGGTTTGTGGCAGGAGTTATGGTACATTTTCCATTCCTTGAAAGATGCATGTTGGACAGCTTTTTTTTTTTCTTACTCAATTCAAAATTAATGGGTTACTCAGTGCTAAAATTAAGCAAAAATAATTATATATCATAGGAAGATATCTTGTTGGGGTCAGGTAAAGTTTTTCTTTTAGTTTTGCTTTTATAACTGGGTATTAGACTCATCAGTACAAATTGCACTGAGAAATAACACTATCAGAAAGATGGTTCAGAGCAGACCAGCAGACAGCCAGAGCCCTTGGGGCACTTGGGTGTGTGTGTGGCAGGGGCACAGTGTTGCACATAGGGGCTGTGACTCTGGGTGACCATCCCTGCACCCAGATATCTGCCTTTAGGCAGCAGAGACAGGTTCTCTGGAGTAACGAAAATGCCATTTGCAGAATAGTAAAAAATCCCTCCTATTATCCTGATAACAAATGTGCCTGGGAAGATTAAATACCTGGTTGAATGATGGGTATGTTTTAATGCAGACTTAAGGACATGCCTCTAGCAGGTACCCAGCCTTGAGGTGGAGGTTGATGGTAGGGAAGGCAGGCATCAGTGCCACTTCTATAGGCAGACAACAGGCCTGCAAGTTTGTTAGTTCACCAGATGCACTCTATACACAAAACTTCAGAAACAAGGCAGGGCTAAATCAGCTGAAATCTGTTCCTCGGTAAACTTCAAACGTAGTTATTTGTACTATGGATGGAAAGATGCCATTACCAGTCAGTTTGAGTCTTTGTCTCTCTGTGTCTCTGCAGATCATATTTCTTTCTTGCTTTTTTAATCTGATTTCTGTTCTGTCAGTGAGATGATTCCCAAAATACCTTGGGGTACATTCCTCAGTCTGGATGTTCATTATCCGTAAATGCCCGGAGCCCCATATATTTCTTTTCTGTAGACCTCGGTCTGGAAACAAAACAATAAACTCTGCAGCCTGTTGTGTCTGTGCAACAATCTGCAATCTGACTTATTTATTAATTTACTTGTTCTGAGATTTTGTTTTCATTGCTATCTGCTGCAGTTCAAAGGGGTCTTCTGTGTTTCCTTTTCAATAGTTTTCCCCAAAAGCTGAAATTGTATTTTTCCAGATGCAGGTCACCTTTCATGTCAGTCACCTTTCTTCAGCTCTTTCCCAATCCTAAATAACTCAACAACAAACTGACCAAACCCCAAGCAAAAACAAACATCTTGATAGGTATAAATTATTATAGCTTTACAAAAGTCATCTTGGTCTGCTCCTGATTTCTAACCTTGTTAAAATGAATATTGAATAATGTGAAAGGACTTATTTGCAGCTGACAGATAGAAATAGTAGTGAGGCAAATGTCTTCTTAGCTATTTGGTTTTGCCCTTGGGATTTATCTTTGCTGTAGTCTTAAAGTACTCTTCCTGCATTTCACCCAAACTCATCTACCATTGCTACCCAGGTTTATGCAAGCCTGGAACCCAGGGCTGTTTTATGGAGGTATAAACTATAGTCCCTTCTCCTTTGTGTTGTGGATGCAGATCAATCTTATTTTGCAGAGATTTGTGGTAGTCATGCAGTCACCAGCAAATCTGGGCAGTTTACTGCTCTGGCTCCAAGTTAAGCCATTACCCCAAATACAGGCGCTGTGCGGAATACTCTGGGCACACCAGGATGGGAAGGGCTTGAAGAGATCTTGAGCAGCCTGCCCAGCTGGGTGCCTCACGAAGCTGCTGGGCATGTCCCGGGGAGCTTGGGTGAGCAGGAGGGATGGGGAAGAACCACAGCTGGGCAAGGGCTGGGGGAGGCTCACCTTGACCATTGCTTCCTGGGGGCTGTGTACTTACTGTGGTGACAGGCAAAGGAAAAGCTGGAGATGTACTCAGAGAAGTTTGAAGGAAGAAGTGCAAGTTTCTTATGGCCTTCCTGAGGAAGGAGAAAGGCAAGAGGCAAACTGTGTAATCTGTTGCACCTTATCTGGATCCAGCTCACATACAGCTTTTCTGGTCATGGCACCAGGTAGTTTTAAATAAGAAATACTAACTTCTAATAAGTAGCACTTTCCTCACCAGTGTGGAAGAGATAAAATTTTTGGTCCCAGACCACTCTTACCATGACACCTATATGGACTGCACTTAAGTTTCCTAATTACTAAATGTGTGCCTCTTTCCAGGAAATCACTTGGGTGCAATTTTAACTACTTTAGGATTGTCAAAACAGTCTACACCTTTGTGCACAGACCAAAATGTCAGTAAGGGCAATGCTTTCTCAGATCAAGGTCACTGAATGTCCTTGATGTTTTACTCTTCCAAGGGCTATTGTTGATAGAAATGCTTTTTGGTTATGACTAAGCAGTGATGTGAAAGACAGTGCCTTCAAAAGAGGGACCACACAAAGATGCTACTAACTTCAGATACATGCATTTCAGCTTAAAGAAAGTGTATGTGCTATATACTTCCTTTGTTGGTGGCTCAGGAAGGTTTTTGGTAAGTATTGCCACTTCTTTCTTTTCATTAGAAGAGAATGTGAAAAAAAAAAAAAAAATTAAGCCTCTTCACCAAGTTCTAACCATCTCCCAGAAATATTTTCTGTTACTTCAGACTGTTTAAGTACACACAGTAACAGAATAATTTTAAAGTACTTGAAATGCTTCATTGTTATACATTGAATAATACAGAACAGCATAACAACACAGATTCTTTCAAAGCTGAATAGTGAATGTTGCCTGGAATACTTTTGCCTTTTTGAGGTACCTGATTGCCAACATAATGGGTCTCAATGGGAATTCATAACTACTACAGTATCTTTCAAACTACAGTTAAAAATATGGAAGCCATACAATAAAGCAATTTTCCAGGCATAGATGCCTGGATCAATAGTCTTAAAGTGATCAGGTGGAAGACACACAATGGGTCCCCAAAAGAACCAACCTGCAGCCTCCAGATGAAGTAAATCTGAAATGTTTTTCTTTATTTCTTAAAAGGGAAAGCTATTTTTAATTTTCAGCTCTTTCTATGCTTCAGAATCTCAATCAGGTTTGGGAGTGTGACAATAGTATGAGAAAAATCACACTATAGGGCTTTTCAGGTAAATTTTAGAGACCTAAGTGGTGTTACGCAGGGAGAGGTAAACTGCAGCTCCCCAGTGTAGCTGTAGAGGAATGAGTGAGACCTTGTCAAGGGTGTGAGGTCCTGCAAAGGGTGGATGGTGGTGATGAACACAGTGGCTGGGGACCTGCAGCCCCCCAGGCCTGCTGTGGGTATGCAAGTGTGGTCTGCCTTGAGGAGACCTGGCTTGCTATGCCCTGAAGCTTTCAGAAAGGGTTTTGCTGGACAGCCCTGGGGCTACAAAGGCACAGGCTGGAAGCGGGATATGTCCTGCTGCCCAAGCTGAGCTGAGGTGGGGAGCTGATAAGCCCCAAGGTCCATGGCTTGGCCAGCTTAGTACCTGGGACCAATGTAGGGGTTTGTCCAGGTGCTTTGCCTGAGATCTGCATGTTTGCCCCTCTACTTTGATCGGCTTGTCTCAATAAAACTGGATTGATGATAGCTTGTATCTGAGGTCGGCAACACACACCAGGTGTAAAGCTTGGTTCAGGATCTGTGATGCCTCAGAGTTCACTTTTGCTGTTGTTGAGGGTTTAGATAATGTGTCTTGAAGCATTAAAACTCACATCCTACCCATTTCACAAAGCTTAGCAGCTGTCTGGTTTGGATTTACTGGCTCAGACTGTAGGTAAAAGTTAAATTATCTTGAATTTTTTTTTTCCTATTTGAATGAGAGTTTGAGCTGCAAGATGCATCAAACTGCAGAGTACTTCAATGTCCTGCTTGCTTTAAATTTTCTTCACACATTGAAATAGTTGAGGCTATTGCAGGCTTTTTATAGATCATAGGGAGTTTTGTCCCTTCATACTGTACTTAAACCCACAACTGCTCCTTACACAACGTAAGGCACCCACATGGCCAAACTGGGGTTTGCACAACCCAAGATTTGCACTGGAGCAGCAAAATAACTCCCTCTAATGTGAAGATTGGGAAAGTGTAAAATAACAAGTATTGACAGGTGACTGAGTAATGTGCATTCATAAGATGTTTTTCTCTTTAGGATCCTTTGAGGTATACAATATTGACAGTAGTACTACGTGTTGTGATTAATTCTAAATGCCTTTAAGAAGTGGTTACAGAAAAGGGAAGGATAAGGTGGAATGGGAAGGGTATGATATAACTGAGTGCCAGGACTAGAGGCAAATAGCGCTGCACATGTGTATGTTTATAAACGTATAGTTGTGGACATATTTTACAGCTATGGAAATACGAAATACAATATAAAGGAAGTTTGGCTATATGATAGAGCCAGTCCTACCACCAGGATGGCTAAGCACCAGAATCACCGATTCCTACCGTAAAGACAGCAAAAGAAGGCCCCTGTGAAACGTGGCTGTAACAGGCTTTTATCACAGAAGAGCTAAAACATGTTTTCTTAATGACTTTTTAGTGACAGAGTTGCAAATTATCCACTAATATGTGAGTTTTTTTGCATTTTGTGTAAGATATCTTCCCATAACTTTCTTCCCACTGAAGACTTACAGCTTAGACTTTGCATATGGTTTTGTGTTTTGCTAATTACCTAGGAGGAAAAGAAAGCATGATGCTTGATTAGTTGTGATTAGAGATACTCAACAAAATGGTGGCCAGAAGTTTAGGTCTTGAGTAAAAAA
>VYZV01037566.1:1999-24303 GCA_013401275.1 Pandion haliaetus | reverse complement strand
ACCAAAGTACATTATGTCTTGTTCCATAGCAGATCCTTTACCAGAAATAAAATAATACATGGGCAACTCAGTGGTGATTTGGCCCCAAATCACCAGATAAACCATGTTAAAAACACTAGGGATATTCATACATATGAAACAGTGGGCCAAAAGAATAGCTTTTTTCTTCATTTCTTATTTCAGAACCTCATGGCTCTTTCAACACTTACAGAACAATTCTTCTAGTATTATTTGTGAATGTTAGGATTGATTCCAAATGAGATGTTTTGTGTACAATACCCCTGTAAAACATGACTGAGAGAGACATATTAGGGCTAGGTTGTTTATAACAGCATGAACAGAATTCAAGCTTCTCTTTTGGCACAAAGTTAGAGGTAGGTGGGCTATCAGCTTGGTGACTACCAGAAATCTTGGGTGGCTACAAATCTGCATCAGAATAATGCTTGATTTGGATTTATCAAGAAGATGCTAAAGTCGCAGAGGTGACCAAAACTTATTTCTTTGCCAGAAGTTGCTCTCCTGATGAAGCTGAAGGCTTGCACTTCCTGCACCTGTGGCTATCCTGGCCTCTGAGGCGGAGAGTTGCTTAATGAGGTAGCCTATTGTACAGGTTTCAATATGGAAGCATAATGTTTCCTTTTAATCATTTTCCTCCAGTTTTCCAAGTAAGAGGTTGGTAGACCAAAAGCAGAGTGATGCATCTAATTGAAAACCAGTATAATGGTTTTCTGAAAACAGCCATCTTCTCATACTTAATAATCAGAAGCATATACATGTACACTTTTATGTTCTTATATACACTTTCAGTTTTAACTTATGCTAATTACTGCACTAGTCAGTTGTTACACACTTGAGACATGCATGAGTTCTGACTGCTTTGAAGAGGGATTGATAATGAAGCCCTGAAATGAATAAAAAAATTGTCTTCTGTCACGTCTGATAGCATGTCAGGGATCGTTTGTACTTTGAAAATGGTCATCATTCTTTAATGGCAACTTGTTAACATTTAGATTATCTTTTTGTGTCGCAGTGTGCCACCATGCCTTGCTACTACAAAGACAGTAGAGAATTAAGGGCACAGTCAAGCTGCCCTGTTTTGAATTACTAACTGACTTGCATTTAAAAACTTGAAGGTAAAAGGCAAATCTGCCTCTCCTGTATTTTTGTTACTACATGGTTTTGAGATGCAAAAGTAATGAAGAAATAACTTTTCATATGTATCATCATTGCAAGGGTCAAGGTTAAGGCAAGTGACCAGCAATAAATTTAAGGAAGCTGCCTGTTTCTATGGAGACAACATTTTCCTCTATATTCCAAGAACCTGAATAGAACAGCTGAATAGACTTCACAACACTTGGTTTCTAGGAGCCTTAAATGAATCTTCAAAGTGCAGTGACTTCATTTAGATTATGTTTTAAATTACTTAATAGGTGGAATGAAAATAATGTATCTTTGTACATGCTTGAGAAATAAATATTAAAAATGGATGGAAATGCTTTAATGAAAAGCAATTTTAGAGCTAGAGTATTTCACAATGTTAGGAGAAGTAAGGCAGAGATTTGCTTTTGGAATACTTTTATTCAGTAAATGTGGAATGCTAATCTGCCATAGCAGTCCAGGTTCCAGAATTGGCATATTACTGAGCAAAATACATGGTTCCCTTCAGACAAACTACAGAAGCCAGCAAAATACTCTTTCAGCATTACTGGAGATACCAGTTAACTTACAGTATTTCATGATATGCAGCAGAGTAGCTGAGAGACAATGACAACTCATAGAACAGATGACCAGCAGCAAATTTCTCTTCTATAATTGAGAATTTATAGCTTCAGGACTGAAAATAATGTTCCTGGCTTGTGGGTCATGTTAAGCCTGAGACATCAAGCACCAGGATGACCTTAAAGAGTGGAGGAAATCCAAATCTTACCTGGGAGAGATCTGGGTTAGTTGCTGGATGGCTTTTGTGAAAGCCCGATTCATTCCTCAAACTTCTGGCTTATAGTTCCAGTTGCTGGGTGTTTTGCACAGAATACTCCCCGCTTTGTGGTAAGGATACTTTGAACTTTCATACAGTGAATATGAGCAGTTACGTGTTATTTCAGTTGCAAAGGTACTTTTTGTGCCGAAATTTTCTTGAAATTTATGGCCATTCTTCTGTGTGATTGTCCTCTTGCACTGATAGTAGCTATCCACCTTACTTTCTAAATTTAAGTCCTTTAGTGGATTTTTCCACTATAGTACCTTCCTGTATCTGAAAAGCATAAGTTATCTTTTTATTTATGAAGCACAGTAACAGAGTGAGAGTTATCTTGCTTAAGTCTCTCTAATAAGATTGCTTACTAGTCTTCTGTGAAATGCTGAGGAAAAAAAGGATCATTTAATGTAATGTTTTATGACATGAAATCTCAAAGGAATAACTATCATGGCTAGGTGATATGTGGGCTTTATTGAATAGCATGACTGACTTATCTGATATAGTTTCTAGTCATCTCTATTTTCTTATTTGAGGCGAGGTTCTACTCTGGATTGCACAACCAAAGGTATCTTAATAAAATGTTTTATCCAGTCCACAATGACTTTTATTTTTATTCCAAAGACAGGAGGGATTACAATATTTCTCTATATGTTCTAGGAAAATGGGAGTTGAAGTCTGGAGCTGCCAGACTCCAGTGTTCATATGGGAGAGTACTAGAGGCCCTAGGCAAAAGGAGGGCTGAGAAGGACACAACTGCATTCTACTGATATGGGAGATGGTTAAAACAGGGGAAGAAGAGCTATTTTCACTAAAGGTTAATATAAGAATAAATAGCTGTAAAATGGTCATGAGTAAATTTGGCCTGTAAATGTTTTTTGGTTTTTTTTTTTTCTTCAAAGGTATGGGCAAAAATGGAAATAGCTTTTTCAACAAACTGCCTCCCTGTGCAAATGCAGGGTAATAACTGTCATCTTCAGAAAAATACTATCTGTGAAATGCTTGAAAGAAAATAAAACCCCTTTTGTTTCATTGAACAACTAGGTAATATTTGAGTTTTCAGCTAAGGAAGGCAAAAAAAACCCCAAGCCCTAAACCAACCAATTCTCCAAAGGACTTTTGGTTTTATATTCTTTAATTGGGAAGGATGGAAAAAATATTAGGTTTTTAATCGGAATAAATGAAAAGTCATTTTGATGAAAATTATGACCAACACTATCTAAGGAAATAGAGGCTGAAACTTGTGCAGAGCATTCTTTTTAACTGGAAATAATAATATACAAGAAAAACTAGGGCTTAACCCTTTGATCCCAATTGTTGAAGCCTTAGGAACAAACTGACACTACCAGTTTCCACTTTGCAAATGCGTTTTTCAAATGGGTTTATTCTGCATCACTGCTTTGAGAGTTTACAGAATAGAATATAAAATCAATGCTTTGGCAAATTCCTGGCCATTCTAAAGATCCAGCCACTGATAACACTCATCAGGACCCATTAATGTATTTTCTAATTGTGGATGTTTGGCAAATTATATAGGTTCTTGGAATGCAAAGTATTTGGTAACTATTAATAGGGAAATTAAATGGGTGCCATGCCTTTCTGCGTTCAGTGTTTGAAGAGAAACTGTCAGAAGAATTCATGTGGCCACATTAATAAACAAGCAGTGGAAGTAAGGATAAAGGAAAAATAATCAGCTGGCTTCCCTATAGGTGAAATAATAGTGCATAGCAAGTCTCTAGCTATTATGCTTGTTGCCTCTGTGTGACCTCAGTAGTTATAATTCCTCACAGTTGAAATGCTGCTTTCTCCATTAACTTGTATCACTTCAGCTGCCACATCTGAATTTCTTCATTCCTAGAAAAAAATATTTATTTTTCCTTTCCTGTGAAGTGCGAATGCAATGATTAGCCGTACAATCAGGAGATGTTGATCTTAATAGAAATTCTATACTTTGACATGAATAGGAATTATACACCCTTAAACTGTATTAGTTACACTCCTTAGCCAGATACTGTGCAGAGAGACAGGCTATTTTAGCAGCTTAATCTGAAGCAAGAGGAAAGGCTTGCGCTAATTTCAGTGTGCTTTGAATCAGGCCAGAAGTCTGAAGTAATTATATCTTCAGGATTACAGCAATGAAAGAGTAAAGTAAGGCCCCTTATCTTCCAGCTCTTCCACTCTGACAATATTTTGGAGTGGCACTACTTAGAGCTGGCAAGCTAACAATTTGTTCTACCTTTTGGAAAGTAGACCAAAATAATGGATCTGATTCGTTTCTATTTTATCACTGAATACCATCATTACTGAAGACAGGATTGTTCCTTGAGCTCCCAAAGGACACCACATTATTTTGTTTTTATTTCTCAGTATCAGTATGCCTAACTTTGTGGACATTGTTATTCTTGCACTAAAAAAAAAAAAAGCCATTCGGATGTGTTTGACTAAGAAATCATCCTAGCAAAATGTAAATTATTCCAGAGGGTCCATCTACATAAGTACACATTAATCTACTTCTTAAATATGTAGTAGAGTCTTTCCCCTGAGGAGACTATGGAGCTGTGAAAATATGTAACAGTAATTAATTACTAGTCAAGAATAGATTAATAATGCATGCTAGGAATAATAAAACAAAATGTATATAACTAAGTGGTGTCTGTAGGGTAATGTGAACTGGGAAGAAATATCAGACAGTGACAGTGTTATATTTAATATCCCATCAAAAGGAAAGTGCAGTTTTTTATTTGAATTACATTTTCTGTATAGCACAGCTATTTATTTTCACAGCTCATATTTTAGACAAACGAAAACATTTTATTTCCTATTGCCCAAGAGTGCTGGCTTTATTGTTGCTGCAAAAAAGCCATTTCTTCTTTTAGGAGTTGCTGTTGGACATATTACTGAGGTCTGTGCCTTGGTATTAAATATCATTGCCCAGTCTGTGTTTGTGTGTAAACTGAAGATGAGAATGTGTTCCTGAAAATATCTACCATGCACTGTACTTTGCCTTTTATCATTTAAAGGTTTTGCCCAAGTCTCACTGCACCTCAGTCATTCTCTCCGCTGCTGTTTGTTTTAAAGTTGATGCAGCAAAGATCTCTAAATGATGTATAGATGGAGTATCGCTAAGTTTAATTCAAATATAAACCCCCCTTAACAATTTGAAATATGAATTATCATGTGTCATGTATTAAGTTGAACTCCTAGAAAATCAGGAGGCTGGCTGAATTGCAGTGTAGTGGAAGAGCCACTGCCATGCTTGCTACCATTTTATCCTCTAGTGATGGAAACATTTGCTAATATCTATTTTAATTTAGGATAATAACAAAGGACTCAAGCTCTAGCTACTTAACATGAGAATACAAAGTGGAAAAAAAGCTATCTGGGTCACTGAATCCTATTTCTTGCAGTTGAAAGCAGCCACATCAGAAGTATTTAGTCCAGAATACCCTTCCAGATCAGAATGTCTCCTGGCTTTTCTGACTCTGCAAATCCCTACGCTACCAAGCACTGTCTCAGCAGAGAACATTGTCATTTTTAATATAAAAAAAGAAACTATGATACACCTTAAGACAGCAATAGAGATGCTGATATCCAGGAGCCCAGAAGTATCCCAGATATTATCCTATTATCATGGGTGCTGGTCACTTCTGTCAGGTGGCTGGTGATAGAATGAGAGGAAATGGCCTCAAGTTGTGGCAGGGGAGGTTTAGATTAGATATTAGGAAAAATTTCTTTACTGAAAGGGTTGTCAGGCATTGGAACAGGCTGGCCAGGGAGGTGGTGGAGTCACCATCCCTGGAGGTATTCAAAAAGTCTGTAGACAGGGCACTTCAGGACGTGGTTTAGTGGGCATGGTTGATGGTTGGACTCGATGATCCTAAAGGTTTTTTCCAACCCAAATGACTCTACGATTCTATGAAAAGCCAGGACACTTGTTGGATGAGGCGTGCCATGACACTAAAGGAATAAGGGTGCCAAGATCCCACATGCAGCCTGCGTGAATCACTGCTCCCCTCAGCAGCGAGAGCACAGGGAAGGCAGAGCTGATTGCTTTTCCTGTTCTACCGCAGAACGGAGGAAGCAGTGCTCAGTCTGGGCTGAGAAGTGTCATGATTATCTCTGCTTTTTCAGGTTCCTCCTGCCGCCATTGACTTGCCTAGGACCACCTTCATTCCTGTACCGGTTCAGACCAATGTTTGTGTTTCAATTTGCCAGCCATAAAATTCTTCCACAAGATATATAGATTGCAGCTTACTAAATGTTTCTGATGCCATATTTGCTCTAAATATTTGCTTTGTTCACAACTTGAAAATAGTCTTTCACAAGGTAAAAGCAGCATGCTTTTTTTCCTGGAAACCAGTTCAGGTTTGTAGAACAAATCACTTCCACACAATTGAAGATCTGCTGCAGGCTTTTCTTCTTTTTCTTCCAAGTGTAAAATTCACTATTTCTAATAAGGGCAAAAAAGCATATTTAAAAATCAGGCACATGGTGTTTCCACCTGGCTGAGAAAATGGGAGGAGGACTGGAAAAATCTAGTTTAGATAGTAATGATGGGTGCAACAAAAGCAAGTGAACAGCATAGCACAATACTTCAGGAGAGGTTTGTCAGCTCTTATTTTAGAGTGGCTGCATTTGTTGTGTGGATAAAAAGCAGACTTCATTTTCCACTGGGGTAAATTCAACATCTGTTCATCGAGCTCATTTTTTAAAAACACATTTAAGTGGAGTAAAATAACATCTTCTGCCAAAATCTTTGAGATGAAGATATTTATATTGCTTACTGTAGCAGGGGAATATAGTGTGAGGTTTAAAATATCCTGCTTTCTCCTTTTCTTGAGAAACTATGGCACTTTGCCAGCTGAAATGGTCTTAAAATCTTCTCCTTTCTGGAGAAATGGAAACCTGCTTGGCTTTTTTTCTCTTCTCTAGATGCAAAGTATCGGAAAACAGCAGTGCAGCATCAGACTGTAGCTGCTAGGAAGTGTAAGCATTTCACTTCATCCTATGCAGCATTTTTCAGGAAGGTCATTTAGAGAAGAAAGATCCCATGGCGCAGTTTCCCTCCTGTATTATGAACTGTCTGTACTTTTTAAGCATATGGCTATGTGTTCACCTGCTTTTGTTTATGTTACAAAAGCAAAGGGGAGATAAGGTAGAGGAAGAATACCCAGTAAGTTACCTGTGTCTTTTGCAAATGTTTCCTACAGTAGATCTTTTTTTCAGCACTTTCTTTTCTGTTCTAGGCATTAACAGCTTGGGAAAGAGATGTCTGGGGTGTTTGTGTGTCTATAAGCTGTTGGAAGACTGGAATGAATATTAGTTTGATTATATAGGGTCCTATTTGTGCTCCTAAGTTACCAATTTATTATAAGGACAGGATCTAGTGTGCACTAAACACACATTTTCATGATTGAATGTGTTATTGTGCTTCCAAATGCCTCTCTCTGTCTGCAGTTATTCATGACCACATGATCTAGTGGCTAGAGCAGGAGGCTACGAGTCTGCAGACAATTGATTCTTTTACCAGCTCCACCACTGCTTCATCATATGACATTGGGAAATCACTTGGGGGGGTAGAGTGACAGTAGTTAGGCAGCTATCTCACAGATATACAAAAGCAAATACAAGCTATTTTTGCTTTACTCTGCAGAAGAAATACTCTGAATACTTGTACATATATGAATATTTACCTATGCTTTGTGGACTGTACCACAATGTCTTGGTAATAAAGCAGAAACTCAATGCACGCTTTTCATGTTGCATGGTGTGGCGTGAGTTTTGGAAATTAATATGTTCTGTGTCTGAAGTACATTGAAGGAATCATGGTAGCTGCCACTCATTCCCAACCTGATCAAGAGAGTGGCGTTTTTTAACACTTTTTAAAAAAATAGTACTGGTTGTATCTTGTAAAGTTTTCCTGAGAGCCAGCGAAAGGAGACTGCAATAACGTAAAACATAATACGCTGGGCACGCTATGTAACACCTTGCTATTTTCCTTTGAGAAACAGAGGGGGATTAATGTAATATAGTCAATTTGGTCTTTCTCATAAAAGAATGAGACACATCTGAGAAGTAGTGGGGGTAATACAGATATGCTATAAGGGTATACAGGGTGCTATAACATTATTGCTGCTTTGGTCAAGTTAAGAGACTTGTCTGATGCAATTCTTTCACCATCGTTTTAATGGTTGGTGTTGGCCACTAGCAGATGAAACAATAGATTAGCTGAATCTGATCTATGGCAGTTCTTTTCATGCCCTTATTCTCCTCCGCTGAAAGTTTCACATACAATGACGTGAAGAAAAGGTCTTTTTTTTTTCCTTAACTTTGTAATTTCCTGCTCCTTCTTCAGCCTTTTTAATAACATATCACTGTGTCAAGACTTGATTAATTCAATGAATTATAGCAGAACTGGAGCTGTCAAGAGGTTGCCAGTGTGTTTTGATTGATATTCAATTACTTTTCATGTAAACACCAATGATTTTAATGTCCTTATTTTCTAAAGTTATTTATGAAACAGATTTCCTGCAGCCCATCAGTGAAAGAGCTGGAGTCACTACTGCTGGGTTAGTCACACACGGGGCACAGTGGTGATTAGGATGAAATGTGGTAAAATACCTTAAAATCTGCTCACCAAAAGGACACGGGACAAAAAACCTCCCACTGCAAAGAATGCCTTGAAATTAGCCACATCAGAGCCTCATGTTAGGTATTATACAGGATGAAAATGCTGTCTGATTGCAGTATCTTCATTCCTTCAATCTAGCTATAAAGTATTTGTACACGTATCTGATCCTACCAGTTGATTTGTATGTGGACTATTGTCCCAGTTTTGGCTGGGATAGAGTTAATCTTCTTTCTAGTATCCGGTATAGTGTTATGTTTTGGATTCAGTATGAGAAGAATGTTGGTAACACACTGATGTTTTTAACTGTTGCTAAGTAATGTTTAGACTAAGTCAAGGATTTTTCAGCTTCTCATGCCCAGCCAGCGAGAAGGCTGGAGGGGCACAAGGAGCTGGGAGGGGACACAGCCAGGGCAGCTGACCCAAACTGGCCAAAGTGATACTCCATACCATGGGATGTTATGCCCAGTATATAAACTGAGAGGAGTTGGCCTGGGAGGGATCACTGTTCAGGAACTAACTGGGCATCAGTTGGTGGGTGGTGAGCAATTGCATTGTGCATCACTTGTTTTGTATATTCCAATCCTTTTATTATTATTATTGTCGTTATTATCATTAATAGTTTCTTCCTTTTGCTTCTGTTAAACTGTTCTTATCTCAACCCATGAGTTTTTTACTTTTTTTTTTCCTGATTCTCTCCCCCATCCCACTGGGGGGGGATCAGCGAGTGAGCGGCTGCATGGTGCTTAGTTACTGACTGGGGTTAAACCACAACTATGGATTTCTTATGCAAAACAGAGCAGATATGAGCCCTTGAGCTGACTGTGGACTCCTCATTCACATTATTGAGCACTCCTCTGAATAGTTCCAACATCAGCAATGATTCCACAATGACCCTTCAAGGACTGAATGCTTTATGTACCCTTAGTGACCAATACGGTCCAAGCAATTCTTTCTTTTCTTGAAAATCCTACCTGAGGGAGAGCCTTACAAATGTCAATTTAGCACTTGAGAATAAAGGTGAATATGGTTAAATCTGGTAATATATTTTCCAGGATGTCATCAAAATGTCAATTATTAATAAAAAATAAATTAGTTGTTTGACCTTATGCACATAGTAAGCAAAAGGATCAAAAATGCACATGCGGTGTACCCTGCAACTTGGAAATGTAACTGCAGTATGTTCCACACTTGTTGCTTTTTTCTTAATGACATCTGTGTAAAGCTTTAATGAGATCGAGTATTGCCAGCTCTACTATGTATTAGTGGAAGAGGTTGGCTTGTTGTGAAATAACAGATCTATCTACAATAGGGCTAAAAAGACTAAGAAATCTCTGGAAGGCAGGATCATCACAAGACAACTTTTGAAAGTCTTTGGCAAAGATGAGTCCACCATCTTCCCAGGCAATTCTTAATGTCTCACTGGAATCTGCAGCTTACTTCCTAAGTTAACCACCACTTCCCTATTCCTTGCACAAAATATTGTTGAATACTTTGTTCTAGAAATAGATTATTTTGCCATTTGAAAATACTTTATCTTCTTTATACAGCTTTGGGATTAACACACCAGTGCATTATGTATGTTTGTTGAATATCCTGGAATTCTTAATCATCATCATAAACATTGGAGGATAGATCTTGAACTTGATTTGAAAGAAAAAAATAAAATTTGAACAGATTCATTTTCAAGTAGTTTACAACTTCTGTGTTTAAGCTCATTTTCCCTGAAACAAAGGTCATGTGATGCTGAATAGATACAGTGTACACTCTGAGGAAGGCAGATATCCAGAAATATCTGCTTCCTTCAGAAAGTATCAGCTGCCCAATAGGATTGTTTCATTCTATTACCATATTTTATGAATTAAAAATCTGTATATAAATGTAGAGTTTAATGGAAATTTAACAGCATATGCAATGAAATGCAAATGCTTTCTTAAGTGCAGCATTGCATTCTTAATTTTCCACTCAAGTAATTTAGAAGCCATTAGTTTAAGTGAAAATCTAAGATAAAGCACATCCATGTGGTTACAATGGCTCCTCTGAAGACTGCACTTGTAATTGTCTGAGAGAGATAAATTCTTAATTGCATTTCATTACATTTTGTTACAGCTGGTGTAAGTGTATTTTGTAGATACCTGCCTGCCAGATGGGTTTAAGTTATACAAAGGCTATTTTTTCACATAGGACCTATCTCCTCTGTGACTTGATTTGCTAATAATCTCTTACAAATGCTCAAAGTGCAGGTGACGATTTCAGCCACATTCTGATTTGCAATGAAGCAGTATAGTTTCAAAGCTAGAAGAAAGTGAAAACCTCCAGGTTTTGTTGAAAACAAATGCCAATATTTGAGAAGGGCAGGCTCTGGCAGTTGGATAAAGATAGAGATTCAGAGCTAAAGATAAGTGTGGTAGGAGCTGCCACATGCTACTAAATCACCATGATTCTAGACAGGCTTGTAGATAATTCCACAGCATTGGAGGAGTAGCTCAATATTGGAAATGAGACAAGATCTGCTTGTAAACAGAAATGGCCCAAAAGGAGCTGACCCACAGTAGGGTAACGTCTCTCCACCTGCAGCTGTACTCAAGATAACAGGGATATTAGGAAGACAGTGACAATACAGGAGGTCCCACTGCCAAATGTCACCAGTTGCTTAAGTTTGTGCTTGCCCAAATGGTTAGACATTTAAAACACAAATTAGGCTCTTGCCTTCTGGGATTTTACAAGAAGGTCCATAGACCAAGACTCACCTAAGAGAATTCATGATCACAGCAAATGTTGTGAAGCTGTGTACTTACTGAAGCCAAATGCTATATCTGAGGGGACTGCAGAGGTAGGTATATGAGAAGATATTTCTGAAACTTGAATGACTTCTCTAGCATGACATAGCTATAGAGATGTTATCAACTAGAATAGTTTCAATGTGAAATCTACTCAAAAAGGTTAAAAATTGTCCTGCTTAACTAGAAGCAAACAGGCATTTTGTGTTATTGGTGTCTAATACGCAAGAGAAAGGAAACAAACGGAAATAACTGAGAGCCCTTCTTGCTAACTCAACTTATTTTGGAAGATCAGTCACACCCTGATCTCACTCAAATACATATGTATCAAAGGCCCTGTGCTGAAGGCATATGTTTCTTTTCTACACATTTTGCAAAAAGAATTTCTGAAAGCATTGAGGACAATCACTAAGAACACAAGGAGGGCAGGCTTGAAATTCAGTTTCTTTCAGTGGTACCACAACTTAACTTCTACATTGTGACAAAACATCGGAACTAAAATTATTGTTTATAATGGTTCTTGGCGTTTTTAGATGTTCCTATACTTTCCTGTTACAGCACAGAATATGCATGCTTTCTGCAGAGTTTTTTAGAGCAGTCCATTGTTTTCCTTGTGTTGAGTAGCTCATTAGTGAGATGCTGTGTGCTCTTAAAATATAAAAGAACGCAATAGTAAGATGTTGATCTGACAGAAAACTGTACCATGTGGAATTGCCAAACTCCTGCTGCCTCCCTGGAAAGTCATTGCCACAACTGCGCAACATGGATGGGATTTCCTGGCCTGGGAGGAGACTCCTCTGACAAAGCAGAGATTCAGTGTTAGAGCATAAAAGCATTTTAGCAGGGTACTGGAATACTTGAGTTTTAGCTGTTAGGAACTGTATTTTTCTTGAAGTAGCATTGTATATAACTAAGCTGCTGTAAGCAAGATGGGAAGACCACTTTTATGCAGTTTTATCTTTGTATACCTTTAGGGGATGTGCAGGAAAATCCTGCTTTTTTTTTCTTGCTAAGCAACCTCCAAAAAAACTCTTAGAAAATTTCTTTACAATCTAATGATTCAGAAACCAAGCAGTCACCATTTATTTTGCTCCATATGCTATATTAATTCTCATCAGATCCACACTGTCTGAAGAGACAGCAGCTGTCAGATCTGAAAGAATAATTTCTGCTTATTTAGTTTTGTTGCCATTTAGTTTTGTTGCCATCTCTCTCAACATACTTTGCTGGATCTATGCATCTGAAGATGCTTCACAATCAAATTAAGGACAGACATTTACTTTAGACGCATTTTAAAATGTGAGCTTTAGAAAGTAGATTTCAGTTATTTTCAGACTTTTTTAAAAAGTCTTTTTTTTGAGAGTAGAGGGGTTATGAGCTCAATTAAATGTTATACCAGCTCTCACAAAGAAGATATTTGCTCTAAACAGAAGATTTTGGAGCTAACATTAAGAGCAGAATGAGCCTTGGCACATTTTTTTTAAAGCCACACCTGCAAAAAGAGTATGAAAATGGATTTTTACTTTTTCTAAAATTTCACCTCTATCCAAATGAAGTTTGGTGCAACAAAAAACTCTCTGTTGATTTCACTGACTTCTAAGAGGCTGGGTTTTTTTGCAAAGACTAAAGCTGTCTACATATATGCTTATAACAAGGAGCATATAGTTCACTAATGTATATCGTGAATCTGTTACCTTAAATATCACTGAGACGTAGCAAGATTTTTTCGCAAGAGAAGATTACAGTGTGTGATGCTTCATTAATCTGAAACAATTATTAGGAACCAAGTAGATACACTGTTCAGAATTGTTTGTTGCTGGATATGGCTACTTACAAGCTTTTGGATTTTCAAAGCATTTTTCTTTGCTAAGCTTGGGACAATGATTAGGTATCAAATCTATAAGAATAACTTTACTGAAGTCCTGTCTTATACCTCAGGATGCAATCTGTTTCTCTAGGACATGCTGCCAAATAGTGTCATGTCTATTATGCTGCTATCGTAACTGTCTTGTGTTGGTAAAGCAAGTGCACTACTAAGATGCCAGGAAAACATGAACTGGAAAAGCTAGAGGCCTGGGAAATTAGATGTGACCTGAAAACTAGCAGTCATTCAGAAGTTGGGATGGTTCTTCATTCTCTGTATTTTCATAAGTATAGAATTCAAGTAAATCATATTTAATTAAGCGTTGTAATAGAATAGTTAATAGGGTTGATTATTTTTATTTTTAGTTTGTCAGTTCTCCCTAAGGAAAGATTTCAGGCACTCATGTTTGGTCTTCTGCTTCCCCCACAGCTCAGCTGTCTAATATCAATTAAGCTTGGTGGAGTACTGAAGGTCTCAAAATACCTGCAAATATTGTGAAAATGCTCAGGTGAAAAACAGCTTATTAATATCCTTACTGGACAAAAAACCCAGTATGAACACCAGCTTAATTAGAGAATCTGTGTTGAATGTTCCTATTACAAATATCCTGTCTTTGGGAAAAACTTCATGCAAGTTCAGGTGTTGCTAGACGCTAGGCAGATGCATAGGTAAAGATCTTATCTGTGGAAGTTCATTCTTTGTTGCCTAAGAAAGTATGAAACCTATGTAAAGTCTCCCTGTGTTTAAGGAATTGGTCTTGTCCTTTTCTTTCAAGGATTACATGACTACTTTAAGAAGAGTGAGTTTACAATCAACTTGTTAGAAAATCAATTAACCATGAATGGAAACTTTCTGGAAACCAGGTTAGGTGGTTATTCTGGTAGTCGAACACAAGTTGATGGCTTGAGATTTGTATTTTGGTGCCTGAAATTGCAAAGGTAGACTTGATAGTTTCCAGTCTGGAGACAGTAACATTCAAGGGTTTGATCTGAGGCAGGCCTATGCAACACAGTGCATTTATCTGAGAATAACCTAATTGTGCAAGAGTAACCGCTGAGCCGTTCTGAGTGACTAGTTTGCTAATACACTGTTTAACATTGGTTGTCTTTATTTTCATCTGCTTTTCATTTGGATGCAATTCTCTTCTTCTGTCCTCCCCAGTAGGGGTGCACAAATTAGCTGAAGGAACTGATTCTAGGAATTCTAACTTGAAAAGGACTATGTGCCCCAAAATTACCCTTTTTAACTCCCTTTCATTATAGCTGCAGATGAAGGCCTGATCTAAACTCATGAATTAAATGGGAAGACTCCTACTGACTTCAATAAGCATTGAATCAGACCCTAAAGGCTGTGATTTAAAATCAGTTAAGTAAGTTTTCCTGTGGCTTTCATTATGCAAATAGTCGAACACCTCAAATACCTTCAAGGACTTCTGTGGGGGGAAAAAACTTAACCAAACCTAAAACCCATCCATGTTTCATATGTATAAAATTTTTCTTTTTGATATGTAGCTCTGTCCAGTGACTGAACTGGCATTATTGAACTGACTTTCTGCAGTGTGCAATCCATCTGGGTTTAAAAGTTCTTCAGCCTTTGTTTTCAAGTAAAGTTAATTCTTATAGCTTCTCTTTGATTTCCTATTATTCTGCTGTATAAAAAGCTTGTCAAAAATTGTGGTAATGTAACTCAAGTTGCCTGATTAGACAATTTGCAGGTAATTATTTGATTTTATATTTGCAGCACTTATCTTCAAACATTTTCCTTTGGTGAGCTACCCTTCCATGTGCAGTGGCTGCATGTAACATCAACAGTATATGGAAAACTGAATACATTGTACTCTGTCCCTTCTGCTGTTTCCATGTCCGTTCATTGGTGATTTATTATTGTTAAAGACAAAAAAATAACATATGTTCTGATCACTTAATAAAAACCACTTTGAAATAGTGATTTAAATGTAGTCTTGACAGGTTATATGCTCATCTGATAGAAATTGATGGAGTCATAGCAAACTGTGTAGCTTTGCTGATTTATACCTGTCTTAACCTTGAGTTATAAAACTGAGTTTAATTTTGTCTGAAGTGAAATTCTTATGAAATGCCTATCACTGAGGAAACCTACATTGAATCACAATCTGCACAGTTTATAACTGCTACTTTACACAGCCTTGTACACAGGATTTCTGTTTCTAGAGGAATCCTAAATCCACAAGTCAGTTGGACTCCTTCTGTTGATATTGGGGCTAGGCCATGTGGCAATCATGGGTAGAGCTGCAGACCCTGGGGATGAGGGAATACATTTGCACTAGTTTATTAAGGACTGGTGTTAGCTTTTCTTGCCTTGCTTGACTCTGGAGATAATGGCCTAAATCCACCTATTGTCATTAGTGGGGATTGCACCAGCAATAACTGTACCCCAGTCTTGGCTACCTGTGCTGTGGTGAAGTTGCTCTGACTAATCAGGTGGGCCAGCATCAGCACCTTACGCATGATGGTGCAGATGATGTTTGTCCTTCAAGTGTCCAGAGCCGACTTTTCAAGGAGAGGATGCTAGGGTTCAACTCCCTGCAGGTTTTAATGCAACTGAGATAATATTCAAACTTAAACAGATAACTTTTCATTGACAGTCAGTTGGCTGCTTCAAGAAGTCATTAAAGTCTTGGACAGAAATTATTCATGGCAAATTACCAATAAGGGTCTGCAGAGTATGTAGAGATCATGTCAAATTCATGACATTTATTCATGTTTGCTAAGAACTTTCCAACTTTGCAAAAGATACTGTGTAATAGGCCATAGCTGTTATGGGAAAAAAATAATATCTGTGTTGGTCATACAGAGGTATGGTAAATTCACCGATACTGTGAAGAAAGATTACTAATGTTGTATAGGTATTTAACACAGTAAGAATAGCAATCTACTGTGTCATCGTCAGTGTCTCCAGTTATGGTCTCAATTTTGTTTGTTATTCTGTTAAAATAAAAAATCACAGAAACTTTTGCGAGGGTCTTAAGGATCTTGAATTTAATGCTGCATGATTTTAATTAGCTAAAATAGGCAGAATACGGTCTGGACTGTATGTTGCCCATGGAGATACAAGAAGGTGTACTGCAGCTTCTTACGGATTGTCGCTGATAAAGCTAACCTAATCAGGAACATGGGGGTAAGAAAAAATATTTTGTCTTTTAGAAGTGTAATACACGGAAACCTGCTTGCAGTGTTGTTTGGATGCCAGAGTCATTCTGGCATCCAAATAGTTTTAACTCTAACAGCAATTCTTTCTTTTAACCAAAATTGCAATTTGCTCCTGTCTGAGGGTTGGATTTTCTGGCCCATATGTGCTCAGTATTAGGACAAGGCAGGAACAGAGACAGCCTTAGGCTATGTCTGTGTTAGCTAGCAGTACGATGTGAGAGGAATGGATCTGTATGGCCAGGCACCTGCTGCTGAGAATGTGACGTCCATACTAGACACGATGAGTATTCAGTCTGGACTGGAGTTTGTGAGATGTGAACACCAGCCAGCCAGTAGTGTGTGAGCCTCACATGGGGCCTGTGTCTTCTGGTTTAGTTCTGTCTGGAAGAAATGTACTTTCACACTCAAAGACCTCCCTGCAGTGTAAGTTGAAGTGGGATGAGTGGAGTTGATCAGGAGATTTGCTTCAAATTGCACTTCTGATCTAAATTAAAATTCTGCTGTGGATGCACCTGTAAGTTTCCCACAGCACGGTTTGGTAGTGGCTGTAAGGCCTGTGAATTAGGGAAACTGTTGTGGGTTTTTCATTTTGAACTTGTTTTTGTCTTTTTGCCTGTTGGGAGGGGGAAGTCCTAGACTCCCCCTGCTTTTGGACCACTCTTTCATCATAGAACCATAGAATAGTTTAGGTTGGAAGGGACCTTAAAGATCACCTAGTTCCAACCCCCCTGCCATGGTCTGGCAATTAGTATCAGCTGGTCTGGCAACTCCTAGCTCGAACTAGGAGATGTACAGATGTGGCAGATGTACAGCATGCTGTTGCACTGTGGATGCATTTCTGCTGTACAGCATACAAGTAATCTCCAGAGAGACCATCGTTCCTGACATTGTACCTGCACTTCAGTGTATTAAGTAGCAAAAATAACTGAAATAAACTATTTTTTTTTCCTGAAACCCTTATGTAAGTACTTGCTTTTACAGAAAGCTCTTGTACTGCAGAGATAATAAGCATGATGTTTATTTTAAGTAACCTTTTTATTTCCACTCTGCCCACCCACATGTATTTATTGTCATGCCTTAGCAGGTCATATCATCTTTAGGCTACAAAGCTCCTGGGAACAAAGACCTGTTTTCTAACCTTGTCTGCAAAGCTTTATGCATTGCTATGATGTTATAAAATAACAGAGAAGAGAAACAGAACTGCCTTGGAGACTTGATAGCTTTTGCAGTAGTACAATGAATTAATTGAGAGAAAAATCAAACAATGTAAAAATAACTTCTTGTGTGTTCTTGCACTTTAAACAGTTTTTCAAGGCTTTTGACAATAACTTATTAACTATTAGAGAAAGAAATGCTGTATTTGAGTGACATTAAGGGCTTAAAATAAACTATCAAAAGAAGAAATTCAGTGTGAATATATAAAGCTAATCTTGTACAACCTATTGAGATATCTTTTCTAAAATGTGTATACTTAGTGCTCCGTGGTTAAGTGGCATCAAATTTAAAAAGCACTGGCCTAAAAAGGGCTTTGAGTTAACCTGTATTTTATGTAACTCTTCTAAAACTGCCACTTGCTCAAATAGGTCTGATTTTATGGGCTACTAAGTACCGAGAACCATCCAAATACATTTACTGATTTGAACCGATGCTTGCACATGGAGCTGAAATCAGAGCCACTGTCCAACTCTGGGATGGCTCTGTTCCACACAACACAGTGTGTGTGGGAAATTCCTCTTTTATGAATGGAGGCACAAAGGTTCCCTTTGAACATCATGGCTGTGCTTGCCTACAACTTTTGGAAACACTATTGAGGATATTGCTAAACTAATCATAGCCACAATTCCCAGGCCCTGGGGATGGTATTGAATAATCAATAAAGCTGATTATTCTTTAAAGTCTTGCTAACCTGTGTAACCCTAATATTATATCAATATTCTCAGAAGCAGGAAAATATGATTAAAAATAATGCTTGCTTGTTATAGTTTTTTCTTCATGCCAGGCAAAATCTTAACCTTTGGATTATTTAAGTGTTTGGTATTGGTACAACTCTTCTTTTATTCCACCATGCCCTTCAGAACTGCTCAAAGGAATCTCTCTCCTGTAGCAATATTTGTGCTGGTCTGAATGTTTCCAGTTTCCAAATGCATAGATTATGTGGTATAGGAGTTTGTTTCTGCTCAGCTGATCTATTATCTGCATATTAAGTTGCTGCTTGTTATCGTGACACATCATTTTTAGATATTGGAAATCAAAGGATACTTGCAGAGGGTATTCTGCATGGCTGAAAAAACAAACAGCTCCAGAGAGACAAAGTCACTTGGGAGGGAAGCGTTGCCTAGAAGACTCTTAGCCCAATCTTCCTGTAATAACGTTAAAGACAGACCACAACAGGGCAAAGTCACTGCGCATAACTGGCTGTTGAATGATATCGACGCTGTTCAGTGGCATATTCAGGTCTTACAGAAATTTTTCTTTTTTTTTCCTGTGTTCAGTAGAAATGAAATTAGAATGAAGGTGACCTGACATGACAAAACCAGGGGAGAGGGGGAATAGTGATTGAAGTCATTTATTTTCTGTACTAACTGTATTTTTAGTCTCAGAATTTTTTTGGTTTTCCCAGAACAGTGTATAGTTCTTATGCAAAATAAAGCTTTCCTGAGAGACCGAATCACCCTGCAGTCTAGAAAGGATGCTCATAATGAAGATGTTTCTGGTAAGCGCACGGCATAGCCATCTGCACTGCACAGGCAAAAGCTGCTCTAAAACTTTCTAAAGTCAAATCTCCACTGTTTGCTCCTGATTTCCACATACTGGCAAGATATCTTTTTGCCTCTATGTGCATATATGAGACACCTGTGAATTGCATGCTCTTCCTCCCTCCTTGCCCCTGAAATTTAGGTTTTGACACAGGTTGTTATAACTGGGAGAAGAAAATGCACTGGGATCCTGAGGCCATGAAGAAAGGTTAGTGTGAGCCGCTCCTCATGTGTGGCTTTCAGGGCTGCTCTTTGTCCTTTTGCTTTCCTGGCTAGAGAAGGTTTCACTAGCTGGCTTGGGCCATGGTCCTTTTGCCTTTGGTCAAACCATCGTTCAGAGAGGAGCAAAGTGAGACAGCGGACAGTGGAGAACTGGCTGTGCCAGATATGGCCGTTTGTCTTCCCTGATAAACTTAAGAAAACCTCAACCAAACCAACAAAAACCACAAAAAAACCCCCCAAATACCAAAACAACAAAACTAAAAAATGCTAATTATTGCACAAAGGGTAGTGTGTGTGTACGTAGGGATTTCTTCACATTGAAAATGTGGAGTATTAATAATACAATTTGCAATGATTGAAAGGGAGATCTACTGTGTGCGTTCTGGGATGATGTGTTCTTGGGTAAATAAAGGTGAAGAAATAATTTCCTATTTGTTGGGGCAATGTCAATTGGGTTGAGTGGAGTAGGACCACTTGTTGGGTTGCAAATAACTTGAGCAAGCATGCGGGCAGCAGGAAAACAATGCAGAAGAAATTCCAGAATGCTGTTTTCCTTTGGTTGCATTTTCCTTTTACGTATTGGTCTGAAGTGCTTTTTCTCTTTTTCTTTTAAGATGACTTTTAAAGACTTGAGGGCAAAGTCCTGTAGATTAAAGAATATTCTTTACAACTTCCCTGCTCGTTTGATGCCCAGGAAATGTGTCCCTCCATTCAAATGCTTAAACTTACAGATGCATGCTACGATGGTATTCCAGAGGGACACATTTACAGTGACTGGCTGTAAAACTGCAGTCTCTGCTTACTTTCAGAGAGCTCTTGCTATCACTGAAGTAAATGATTTTAAGGCTCATGGATTGTCTTGATTTTGTGAATGGGACCTATTTATGTGAAAATTAACTTAATCTGGAAACAAATAGTCTTTAAAACAGCAGGGAAATATGGGCTTGGGTTGCTCTCTAAGGAAGTAAAACCCAGTTTTATCTGTAAAGCAAAAAGGGCAAATTGATTTGGAGCAGTGCCATAAACTCAAGGAGTAAACAACCCAGAAATAAATAAAAGATCCCTATGCAGTTCTTTAAATGTTTGAAATAACTCTTAAGATAGCTCCTATGTTGATACGGCATCAGTTCAGGTTCTGAAGCCAGCCTGCTCATTACCTTTACAGGCTGCCTGAAAGCAAAGCATGGGATGTTAGAGTGCCCTCTCTATACACCTGAGAGCCTGGCAGGCTTTAGCTGCAATCCAAGCTCTGCTGTTCCAGCCATCCTGAATGTGAAACTTAATCTTTGACTTCATACAAGCTAAACATATTATCACCATTATTCAAAAAGTAAGACCAAGTCATTTGAATCTCCTGAGGGAAATTTTCACTTTATGAATAAAGTACTGGAAGGATTTGGCAGGTGGGGTAACCTAACAGAAACATGAGCAAAAATAAGGAAGTTATTGCTGCCAAGACAGTAGCAATAAGGCATCTAGGCTGACCCCTACAGCCCTCAAATTATCTTTCCACACTTTGCGGTTGACAGCGGTGATACCAGCTGTGCAGCCTTCATTATTCCAAGTCGTGTCTGCAAATTACCTCCTACCTGTAGCACGGCTATAGTAACAGGAATGACCTGCTGCCCCCAAATGAAGAGTAAGATTTTTCAGATCCCTTCATGTTGACCCTCTGTTGCTCTGGCAGGATTTAGCATCAAGCCAGACTCTGGCCCAGCCTTCCTGAACCCTACCAAAATTGTAGCCTTGATGGGTTACTAGAAACATACTCTAAAATTGAAAAAACCCCAACAAACCCACCAAACAAAAAATGAGATGTTGGAGATTGTTTTAGTAACTTTTTAAAAGTTCCTGTTCTCTCTATATTTTGCCTTTTAAAAAACAAATTAGGGGGAAAGGACCATTGTTAGTCTTGTGCATGTTATTTCTATTGAGCACCTGAACTGAGGCATTTTGGAATGGGTGATTTTAAAGACCCCAAGAATTTCCAACTGCTGAAGGGTAATTCAAAACCACTACTCCTATTTACTAATGTAAATATATAAATAGAAATCTCAATTTCATATTTCCTTTTCTCCCCTCTTCCTGTATTTTCTTTTTATCATCTTTAGCCTGAAGATGGGAGGTGAATGAAAAACATAGGTAGCATAACTTCAGAGACCTGCTGGACAATGGCGGATCACACTTTACCAGTCTTAAACATTAGAATTGTATCAGGATGAGTTAGTTTCCTTGAATTCTGCTGTAATTTTAGTTTATTATATTCCTTCCATAAAATACATAACTAGCAGTATCAACTACTGTTACTCAATTTCATATTTTCTACTTAAATTCTGTTTAAATTTAAGTCTCTCTGCTAATCTAATTTCTGCTAGAAAAATACAACAAAAAATGTCAATGAATATAGTCCCACTCCTCCTGGATTATCCAGTTCAGAGAACTAGTTATGCATTAAAATTGGGAATAGTAGGCAGGTAACAGACCTTTAACGTTAGAAGAATCATTGCTCTGTCAGTTCAAATGGCTGGATTTAATTAAAACTGCCTGCTTTTTCTTAAAATAAACTGATGACTTTTTCTAATATGAAATTAATCTTGTTGATAAACCATCTCAAGATTTTTTTTTCCATTTGCTTAATTTTACTGCCCTCAAATTTATTTTTATGGACAGTAGGGACTATAAAATATTTAATGAATGAGAGAGAGATCTGGATGTTGATAGAATATTCATTAGGTGACATTAGAAGATATTCTTTGTTAGTATCTGTCTTCAATCACAGTTAAAAAAAAATGTCCGATTCTTCTAGGGGGAAGAATATGTGTTGAGAGAGTCTTGCTATTGCATGCCTTTGGGAGAACATAGGTGTACAGCAAGATAAAATCCACCACTGATTT
>VYZV01037564.1:45930-72874 GCA_013401275.1 Pandion haliaetus | reverse complement strand
AGGGCCGGACTGGACGACCCTCCGGCCCCCGGTTCCCACTCCGGTTGGGCACTCGCATCCCCACGTCCCTACCCGGGTGGCGTTTCCTTTGGGGCCAGAAACGGGGCTGGAGCCAAGCGGCCCTGGCCCCACTCACCCCACAGGGGTCAGACCTGCCAAGATATTTTTCCCGAAGGAACGGGAGGCAAAGCCCGCTCGAAGCCCCTCTCTGCCCCTCCGACGCTCACGCCCCTGTTTCCCTCCTCGCCTTGCAGCTCCCGACCATTTCTTCCCTCCCGTGGAAAGAAAGGCTTGCCAAAGGCTCGGCTTTTGTGGTCGTGGGACTCTCCTCACACAAAATTAGCCGCACTGAACAGCAGGCAGGAGCAGGTGCCCCTTCTCCCCTGCTCACTGCAGTAGAGGGGCCCAGAGCCACACAGCACATTTAGCACAGACCCCCAGGGACACACAGGCACAGGTCTTGACCCTGCCGCCATCCCTGGCTAGAGCAGTGCCGTGGACATCAGACCTGAGCTGCGTGCTTCACCCAAAACCACTTCTCCAGGCTCCAAACTACACTGACCGAGTAGACAGCCAGCACGCAAAGCACAGGTAGGACAGGTGATCTGGCACACCTTTGCTTTGCGAGACCATCTGGCTCTTCCGACAGTTCCCTGGAGGCACAGAGGGTAAGGGTATCTCTGCCCTTGCTCTCCCACACACCCAGGGCACAGCCCCTGGGCTCACAGCAGCTCCAGGTGGTGTCAAGGCCATGACTGCACAGGTTTGCTCTGGAAAAAGAGGACACAAAAACTTAAGAGGTGAGGCTTTTATTAGAAAAGGAGATCTATTCTGTTTCAGTCGTTTGGGAATCCAGCTTTATCCAAGAGCAATTCTGAGTCTTGGAGGGGTCCTTTAAAAGGCCTTGTGCCAGCCCCGTGCGGGAAGACTGGCTGGGTTAGCTTGAGGGGTCCCAGCTTGTTGTTGCGAGGTAATCCTGTATGCTTTTGGCAAGAGATTCGCTGTGGGGGAACATTGCCTGCTTCAGACACGAAACCAGGTACAAAGGGAAGGACCTGAAAGAGAAGGGAGCATTGCAGCAGCAAGGACTGCGTCATTCTCTTGCCCTGGTCTGACTAGGAAGTTCGCTCCCTGTGCACTGTGCAGAGCCCCTGGCTCTGCCCACAGCCTCTGCCCTCCCGTTTGGCTCCGTGTTGGCTCTTTTGTGTCCCACGGAGTCCCTGTAGAGCCACAGCCCATGGTCTCTCAGAGCAGACGTGGGGGGAAGCTCCTCAGATGCATCTGAGCTGCAGGTGCAGGCTAGCTGAGCTAAACTGTCCACACAGCTTGAAACACCGTCTGCACTGCTGGAGCTCTCTTTTGTAGCCAGTGGAGATCCCACCCATGCCTCTACACACCTTCCCTGCACCTCCTGCTGCCCATCCTCCCCAGGGGGTCTCTGGGAGAACTTCTGCCAGCGAGCAGCCGCCTCCTGCTTTCGATTCAGTTTCCACAAGGCCTGCACCAGGTAGGAGGCAGCAGCTGGGTCACCTGCAAGACATGAAGGGGGATTCAGCCCTTAGCAGGGAGGAGCAGGTCCCTCCCCAGCACTGCTGTGGGTTGCAGGGTGTTGCAAAAGAAGCTCAGAAGCCAGATGAAGGAGGTGAGCGTGAGGAGAGGTGGTGTAATGGGAGGAGACCATCCCGCCTGTGTCACAGGCTCTAATTAACACTGGGGCTGGCAGCCAAGGCAGATGGCATCAGCCCTGTGGCACAACCAGCCACACCTCTGTTTGGACACAAGTTGGGCTTTTCCTTGCAGGCAGGTCTGCACCTCCAAAGGGAGGGAGCCTCAGTCAGGACTGGGACCAGCAGGTTTGGCAGATCCTGGCGAAGCTCATACCCCTGCAGCACGTCAGCACAGCTGGAGCACTGAACAGGGGAGGTCACCCCTGGGAGCAGCACTAGTCATGTGTGCTGGTTTTGGCCGGGACAGAGTTAATTTTCTTCACAGTAGCTAGTATGGGGCTGTGTTTTGGATTTGTGCTGAAAACGGCGTTGGTAACGCTGACATGTTTTTGTTACTGCTGAGCAGTGCTTACACCGAGTCCAGGCTTCTAACACCACCCCACCAGCGAGCAGGCTGGGGGAGCACAAGAAGCTGGGAGGGGACACAGGTGGGACAGCTGACCCCAGCAGACCAAAGGGATATTCCAGACCTTATGATGTCATGCTCAGCATATAAAGCCAGGGGAAGAAGGAAGGGGGGACATTTGGAGTGATGGCATTTGTCTTCCCAAGTAACCATTGCATGTGACAGAGCCCTCCTTTCCTGGAGATGGCTGAACACCTGCCTGCCAATGGGAAGTGAAGGAATTCCTTGCCTTTTGCTTTGCTTGTGTGGCTTTTGCTTTACCTATTAAACTGTCTTTATCTCAACCCATGAATTCTGTCATTTTTACCCTTCTGATTCTCTACCCCATCCCACTGTGAGGGAGGTGAGTGAGCAGCTGCATGGTGCTTAGCTGCTGGCTGGGGTTAAAACACGACACCATGCCTTGGCTGTGCTCAGGACTCTGCTCCCCTCTCCCCTGACAGGCCTTCATACGTGACCTCTGGACTGCCAGGCATGGATGTGCTGCTTCCTGGGATGAAGCAAGACTCTAGCTCCTCTCTTCGGGAAAGCAGACCCTGTCTGGGAGAAAGCTGGCTGGGGTTTGGGCAGGAAGTAGAGAAATTTCCAAGCTATGTCAGGGCACAGGTTGTGGGCAGGGTTCCGATACGCTCCTCTGACAATAGTTTTGGTCTGCTTCCCCAAGGCAGTGAACTGACCAGGCCACAGAGAAGCATCTCAAATACGTAACTTCGCTAGTAGCCCTACTGTAGTCCCTGACATCTGTTAAGTGTGGTCTAAAGCATAAGATCTTTCTGCTGAAGATAGCAAAGCATCCCAGGACAAATTTGTGGAAATCCCCTCTGTTCCTCACAAAAATGAGCCTCTTACCTGGCGAGATCTGCAAACCGTGCTGGAAATCCAACAAGGCTTCCTTGTACTTCCCCAATTCCAGGAACTGCATACCTCGCCCAATGAGAGAAAGCAACCTGATCTTCTGAAGCACCTCCACTTCTGGCAGGAGATTCTCTGCCACAGAAAGACACATGCACCTGGAGACAGCATCCTCCAGACATTCCCTCCCTTGTCCTGGCAGGCTGAGCCAGGTTAGCAGTCAGGATAGGCCAAACATTTAATTGGGCTGCTCATCTTCCAGCTCCCTGGACCCCCAGTGGCAGAGCTCAGCCTCTCCTCCAGGCTGGAAGAGGCCAGGAGGCAGCAGAGGGAGAGAGCAAGGAACGATGAGAGCTTGGTACACATTACATGGCTGTGGTGAACAGTGACCTCAGCAGCAACATGGCCTTTGGCTACCCATCTGCACAACTGGTACAGATCTCTTCCCTGAAATCTGGATTGGAGAAGCTTCCCGGTTCACAGCCCATTTAACTGTCACCTAGACAGCAGGGAAGGAGGCAGAGCCGAGGCCAAACCCTACTCCAAACAAACCAGCCAGTCCCATCAGAGGCTCCAGCACGGTACAGAGCTCAGCATGCTGGGACGAACGCCTCCTGCCAGATATGACGCTGGGCCTGGCACCTTGCTCCTGTATTCACTGCTGCCAAGCATACAGATCCTGACCCAGCCAGGTCCTGCACAGGTCCTGGCTGTGCAGCGTCCTACCTGTTGGCTCAAATCCAGGCCCATAAAGCTGAACTCGCAAGAGATCGCTGAGGCACCTGCAGGTGGGAGGAGAGAGGAGATTTGGTACCACTCCTGGGCCGGGAAGCCAGCTGCAGGTTGTCAGGCCAGGCCCCATGCCACCCTGTGCCCTGCTCTGGCACCCGCCAGCCATTGCTGCCTGCTGGAGAGGCCCCTTCTCCCAGCGTGGTTTCATCACCTGCTGAATTGTGTTATGGCTTCCTTGCTCTCACCCAGCTTGGCCCATGCCCAGCCCTGGTGCAGGTATCCAGCTGCTCTCCAGGCAAGGCAGCGCAGACTCTCCTTCTGGGACAGGAGTCCCCCCTCCAACCCTGCCCCTGGCGATGGGCGCTCCAGCTGCTCCAGCCTCTCCTCTACTCGTAACATCCGTGGGATCAAGTCAGTTGTCCGGCTGATGACCTCCTCACACACGGTTATGGCATCCTGGTGCCTCCCAGCCTGCTCCAAGGCGGACGCTGCTTCCAGGAACACCTCAGGGATCCTGGGCACAGCTGAGCTACCATCTAGGGGCACCTGGTGAGCAAAAGCAATGGCAGTGCTCAGATGCAGAACTGCAGAACATCCAGCCAAGCAGAATGACCCCATACATTACTGGGAACCTGGAGCTGCTGCCCAGCAAAGCTCAGACACACTCCCACAGACACTGGAGCCTGTCGAAGGAGGCAGAATCTGTGTAGCACTAACAGTTCAGTAGACTCAAGGTGGCAAATCCCTACTCTTGAAGCGAAGGACATCCAAAACCAAGCTGACAGCTGCTCCCCACCGGGAAGTGGAAACTGTTTCTCTAAATAGCAGTGGCAAGTGGTCTCTGGTGTGAATCCAAAGGCAGACAGGCCACAGGTCAGAAGTGCCAGCCCCCACCTCGTTTCCTTCATGTCATACTAGACACCGAAACCTGGAGTCCAGGGGTGATGCCTGGGCCCAGGCCTTGGGATGGGGATCCAAACCTCATCTGCCAAGTCACCAAGGGAGCTCTTCACCAGGATACCTACCTGCTGCTGCAGCCCCTCCTGAAGCAAAGCCAGAAAATCCAGGTAATGTTCTACTGCATCAGCCACCCTGCAACAGGGACAGGACATGGTGTAAGGAGCAGAGGGACACCAAGAAGTGCCAGCAGCCAGGTGGAACCTGGATCGCAAGCCCACAGGCTCTACCTGCACCACACTTGCTCTGGTTGTGATGCCTATGCTTTGAGTAGACCTACAACAGCAGTACTGAACCGGATGATTTCCAGGAGCACAAACAAGCAGCATGTTGCAAGCAGACCAGAGGCACTGTTACCTCCCATCCTGGAGACACCGCTGTGCCAGCAGGTACTTCACTTCAGAGGGGTGGCGATGGCGAAGGAGAGAAGCTAGTACCGGTGTGTCAACAAGGAGCTCTGTTCGGATTAGGAAATATGGACTAGAGGGAGCAGCTGCCGGAGGGTTTTTTTCCAGAGCCTGTGAAACAGGAACAGAAAACACGGTCAACACAACATTGGTTAAGTCCCAAGCAGCTGCAATCACTCGGCACTTCTGGCATACGGAGATGCACCCAGACGAGCAGAAGCGCTGCACTTCATAAGCACAGCTACTGTTCTCTCTTGTTACAGCATAGCCACTTCCAGGAAGAGCAACCAGGATCACACAGGGACAGGCAGACTTCTGATCTCCACACAGCATCAGGAGATTTGCAAGATCACCCAGACCATCTCAGGTTTTCAGTTTAAGGTGCTCTGAGCTGCCTGGAACACCATCTGCCATTGCAGCTGCAGACCTAGTTAAACCAGATCTTGGGCCATTCTTAATGAGATCCCTCTCCACAGCTGTGTTTTGGATTTGAAACAGCTGAAGAGCTAACTCCCTGTCTACTGCTGTGACCTGCTCCTCCCAGGCAGACCAAGGTTGCTACTGCTAATGCACACCCCCTCACAGCCACAATCTGCCTTTTAAAGGCCTCTTTACTATTACATGCTTTATTAAGAGACTGATACTTTCTGACATGAGAGTGTAATTCCTTCTCCCAAGCCACTAAGAACATGAACTAGAACCCAAAGGTCTTGCCACATCCAACCACCAGCTGCTGAGCAGGAATTTCAGATCTCACTGGGCTCCTTCCTGCCCACTGCTGAAGGCAGCACTGTGGCTGGATTGCTGTGGTCTACTTTGGGGACCCCTCCAGGGTCAAACAGCCCCCCAGAAGGCAGGAGCCTGCTTGAAGCTCCGTGCAGGCTCTGCTGGGCAAAAATCAACCCAGAACTACAAGAAGTAGACAAACCTCATAGAGCAGAGCCAGAGCCTCCAGCTCTGCGTTGGTCTCCCCCAGCTCGTGGTACACTGCTGCTACGTGGGACAGGGCAGGAAGGCACTGGAAGTCTACCTGGAGGGCCCGCTTCAGGTGCTGAAGGGCTGTCTGAGGCTTGCCCTAGTCAGATGGGAAGAGGTGTATGTTGCAAGGACATCTTGCTGACATCTTTACTGCTCGGTGGGATCCAGATCCCAGCTCTGCTTCTCCAGTGATCTCCACTAAGCAAGTGCAGTGCTTTAGCCAAAGGCAGCCCTCCTCTGGCTGGCTTTTTGAGCTTTTCTCTCTGCAGCAACCCTTTGCGCTCAGCCAAAATCCCTGCCTGGATTTTGCAGCTGTCCAAGAAAGATGAGCAGAAGTTGCCCTTGTGGCCCCAAGACCTTGCCTTCCTGTAGCAGTCTAGGACCACGCAGAGGCAGCATGGACATCAGCCTGAGCCTCCCCACCCCACTCTAGGCTGCATTTCCCCTCTCCCTGCTGACAGGGGAGAGGCCCGAACGTTACCATTCGCTGAGCACAGCAGCCAAGGCAGGTGTATATCTGGCCCAGGACCCTCTTGGAGCAGAATCCTCCCGCAGCCTCCTGAAAGAGGGAGAGGGCAGTGGGGAAGTTCCCAGCCTCCAGCTCCTGCAGCCCTAGGATAGACGAAACATCTCAGCTCTGCAGCTTCACTTCCCGCCCCACCTGGTCCCCAAACAAGCACACGTACCCTTTTATTCCCAGTGCCATAGGGACCTGCCAGATCCCCTCCACACCCAGCAATGCACAGAAGCATGGTGTCAAGCTGCCATCTTTGGTTTGATGGTGTTGCAAGAGAACAAGCCATGCAATGGAAACGTCTAGCAGAAATAATAGCAGCTTCCAAGCCCAGATACCAAGACATCTGCCTTGGCCCAGGACAAGGGCAGAGGTAAGTGCTGGTCAGGTCCACCTGCATATTCATCCACAGCAACAGCGGTGCAGATGGGGAAGCACACACAGAATCTCAGAAAGACTTTTTCCAGTACATCTAGGCCAGTTCCCAGCAGGATGCTTTGGGATATTGATTAATGAATATTTATCGCAAATGGTATTTGCTTTTCTTTCAATCCCCATTTCAAGTTTTCCTCTGAGGCCACTCTCACATGCATACATCACATTCACATCCGCCACCTCCCCGCTGGAAGTGCTATCGTCACCCTAGAGGCTTTTGAGAGGTCTGTGGGCAGGAGCTCCTACCCTCCCTCCCTGCAGGAGGGCCCCATGTCAGCCTGAGCTCAGCGAGGCAGCACTAGCTGCCCCCAGAGCTGCTCGGGTTGTCAAGATAGTGAGTGAGGAAAAACCATGAGCAGGACAGAACACAGCAGTCAGATGAGATCAATCACCTGCTGTGACACCAGGTTACAAAGCTGCACAACAGCTTTGTGTGGCTCACACAGCACTGTAATCCAATGGGAACAATGTGCTTGCAACAAGGTAAGTGCCAGAAGACAGACAGAAGAAAGGAAAATCCTCATAATCCCCCTGCTAGCCTTCCGCTTTATACAAGATCACTGCAGGGCCCAGACACCTAGCTAAAGCCACAGACAGACAGAGGAACCCTGTGACAGTGCAGAGAAAAGCTTAGCTGGGGAAAAAGCAGAGAAACTCTTTGGATACCGAACAGCAAAGTTGAGACCCAGAGCGTCAGCCCAGGCCCTCTTCTAAAGAAACAGCCCAGAAAATCCCAAGGGCTGGTTTGCTTGGGAACAGAAACCAGGATAATGGCAGGGAGAGGGGGGTCCTTCAACAGGAGAGCAGTGGATGGCTGTGCTGGCATGAGTACCTCATCCACACAAACCTTGCAGGAAAGCTGCTGCAGTGCAGAGGATCTCTTTCAAGTCATCAGTGCTCTGTACAAGGGGCAGAGAAGGCCCCTCAGCAGGTACTCGCCATGCCTTGAGCAGGAAGAGGAGTTCATTCTCCCCCTTGCCGCAGCAAGCTCTTTGTGGGCCCTGTGAAACACAGAGGAGAGCAGGGAATGCTGAAGGGAAGCAGGAGGGACTGATCCCAGGGCATGAGGAAGCAGGGGTCCCACCATACTCTTTGACAGTGCTGTCTGTGCTGGGGAGCCATGTCCTACCACCCCCTTGCTGCAGCGATTCCTGCCTGGCCTGGGGCAGCACCTCCCCAGCTCAGAGCGAGGTGCACCTTGAGGGGCTCCTGGCAAGGCAGATCCAAGTGCTGTTGGAGGGCATTTGAAAAGGTGGAACCCCTCAGCAGCCTCACAATCAGCAGGGAAGGTTACTCTGCTTCCCACTGCTCGCAGCTTGCTCCCTACAGAGGCTGCAAGTCCACCTGCAGCCCCCCTTCCAGCCTGCCCAAGTCTCCTATCTCACACCTTGAGGTCCAGGGCCCCGACAGGCAGGAGGTATTCCGGGACTCATTAACGCACTCAGGGCCATTAGGGTACACTGGGACACCAGGGAGAGGATTACTCACACTGACTGGGCAGCGCTGATGGGTTCAGGTTGCAAAATGTTGCTGTGGCATCTGGAGAAGTGGGGTTTATGACAAGCACAGTATTTATGTCAGCTCTACCTCTTTTAGCAAACCCATGGGTATTTACATCTGCGCAGATACTCCAGTGCAGGTAACTGGGAGCTGCATAGCATCTGCCTGTGTCCAGTTACCTCAGTGTTGCTCAGGAGCCTGAAGAGGCCAGTGGTGCTTCCCAGGCGGCTAGCTGCCAGCCACCACGCTGCTTGCAGGGCCCCCAGTCTGTGCAAAGGTGCCTGCAGCTCTCCTGCAGTTACCTCCTGCAGCACCTTCTGCCACAGCTCCTCAGTGCTAAGATCCTGCCCGCAGACCCCACAGGCCTCCAGAACTGAAAAAAACAAAGAAAAAAAACCCAGCCATGAGACAACAGGTTGGTACCCTGTTACAGACACCTTCCCAAGCACGGGCTCCTTGTAGCGAGGGAAGGAATGGGGTTACAGGGCTGGCCCAGCCTCAGCAGCATGGAAACCAAGCTCTCGGACAGTGGAGTTAGCAGTGGCATGCTCAGGAGACAACATGGTTCAGAGCTACAACTCCAGCTCTGCAAGTCCTCCTGAGGTCACTTGCCCCTGGGCAAGCATGTGCCAACATTGCAGAACCCCCTCTGACCTACAACATATTTCAGTGAGTTTTCTTTGAAGCCAGCACACCCTAATTAAAGAAAACACTCATTTTCTACTGTCACTAAAACTTTGCTAGAGACTTGGCACCTTACGCCTTGAAAACTCTCGTTTCCCTTAAGACCTCTGGCCCATTCCTGCAGGCAGCAGCAGGCAGACAGGCAGCTGCTCATCATCCCTGGCTGCAAGCTGCCCCACCTCCTGCCCCTCCCCGCAGAGTCAGGCTTCCCTGCACACAGCCCCCCCACCTCCGGCCAGTCACCACACATCTCCAAAGCACAGCGAACGCCCACCTCATCCCGAGGACACCCTGTACAGAGAATGACCTCCTTACCCCTGAGGAGCCCCTGGCGTATTCCTTCTGCTTCTCCTTCGATGGCAGAGTCGGATGCTCCCACAGTAAAAAGCAGGGAGTTGTAGAGGACGGTGAGCTCCAGAGGCAGGGTGGGGAGTGTAGCCGGCAGCCCTGTGACCACAGCCAACCCAACAAGAAATTGAGCTGGCTAGGAAAAACCCAGCAACCACCCATGCTAAGGTGGCATCACCTGGCTTCGTAGCAACAGAAGTGTCCTGGCAAATATTTTTTGTTGTTGTTGTGGTGAGATTTAACAGCTTGGGAACTGCAGTACCTAGAGAGACAGCAGGTGTCACCTGTCCAGATGCCAACACTGCTTTAGACATCCATTGCCCAGCTATCCAGGTGCTGCAGTCCTCCAGGACAGAGACCTTTCAGCTCTCCCAAAAGAGCATCAATAGCCTACCCTCTCCCAATACACATCCACCCTTTTGCACAGATTTCCCACGCTGTCTCTCTCTCTGCCTCGCATCATGTTTTCTCCACACCACAGTAGGGGCAGGGCAACCCTTCCCCAGCTTTCCAGGACAAAAGTTGCCTTGTTTTTTCCAGAAACCCCACAACCCTGCCCACATCACCCAGCAGGATTAGATAGAGGTTGGGGCTGGACCTTAATCCCTTTGCAAGCCCAGTTCACCTTCAGGCAGCGGAGGACATTCCACCCCCCTCCCGCCTTCGGAAATTTGTTTCCAGCACCGAGATACCGGAGCTGCAGCCCGGTAAACACCAGTACCCGGGGACCACTGCTTCCAGGACCACGCGCTTCGAGTGCGGGACGGCAGCGGGAGGGAGGGTGAAGGCAAGGCGCGGGGCAGGGCGGCCCCCGCCAACCGAGCCGCTACTCACCCCGCATCCTCCGGAGCAGCTCCCCGAAGCCGCCTCTCTGCTGTCGCACCTCCCGCGCCGCCGCTCCGCCGGGCCCCGACCCCGAGCACCGCGCCGCCTGCAAGGGAGACGTTGAAGGAGTCACGACGGGACCGGCCTGCCCCGCGGCATCCCCGTCCACCTCCCGCCCCGCGGCCGACGGGCAGGCTGAGGCCTAGCCCCGGGCAGCAGCGTTCCCATGGTAACCGGCACCGGAGGCTGACCGGTCGCGGAAAGGACAGCCCCGGGGCTCAGGGAAGGGGAGAGGGGACCCGTCTCACCTGCCAGCGCCCGGCCAGGGCCTGGCTCTCGGCGGCCCAGGCCCGCAGGCACCCCGGCTCCGGGGTCGCCTCGCGCCGCCGCTTCATGGCGGCCGCCGCTCCCCTCCCACCTTCCCGCCGACCGGCCGGCGCCCACCCCCCTTGGCGGGCGGGATAGAGCGGAAACGGCGCTCGCCAAGGCAACGAACGACCGGCAGAAAAGGGGCGGAGCCAGCCGCCGTCCCGCCAGAAAGGCGGTGGCCGAGGAGGACCAAACCTCGGCGCTAGGCCAAACCCCCGCGGGCGTCGGCGGGGAGAAGAGCCAGGGCGGGCCCGGGGGTGTCCGGCCCGCACCCCGCACCGGAGGGGGCCGGGGCGCGAAGGAGGAGACGACCACCGCCCGCCTTGGATCTCACTCTTTTATTTGCAGACATTTGTTTTACAGCCGCATGGAGCCCCGCGCCAACCTCGGACGGCAAATCTCTCCGCCGCCCCCCCTCCTCCCCGATTAATTAATTGGTCATTTAATAACGAAGCGACCCCTCTCCGGCTGCCTCCCGCGCGCTAGGTACGGCGCACGGGTGAGCAGTGAGGGGCACCGGCCCGGAGGACGGCGACAGGCCGGGGGCGAAGCTGTCTGGTGAACGAGTGCTGCCAACGCGCCTGGATTTGGGGGTTTTTTTGGAAGGAAAAAAAAGGCTCTAGTTCCTAGCAGAGACTCAAGCATCACTTCCACCTTCCCGGTGTAGCTGCTGAATGGGAACGAAAGCGTTAACGGCCAGATATATAGATACCCAGTAAAGTGTAGCACCACGCTGCATGCAAAACTCCCAAATCGCTTTCCAGAACTGGGTCCATCCCCTTTTTTTTATCCCAAATGGGGTACTGAGGCACAGAGAGGTTAATAATGAAAAATAAAACAACTATCTTGCTCCAAGCCACATGGTGGGTCAGGTCAGGGCTTGGGGGAGAGGGCAGCGCTCCCCAGCCCTGCTTCCCCAAGAGGGAGGGGAGACGCGCATGCCGAGAACGTGACCGTGCCTTGGCATAAATAAGCAGCCTGAAGTGTTGAGGAAAGTAGAGACAGGATGGAGAAACGGGCATGGGAGCGGAGATACACCGTGCCCTGACCTCCCCGCAACCCTTGGATCAGAGCAGGGCCAGTCCCACGGATCAGAGAGGGGAGACACTCCCAAGAGCCACAACCTTTCGCAGTGGTGGCGGCCATCGGTTGCCCTTTTCCAGGTGACACACCATCCTGCCACCTGCCTGAGCCAGGGAAGTTTCCCAGCAGAGCTCTCCTGTCTCCAGAGGGACAGGACACGGGGCAGGAGCCCTGCCAAGGAGCACACACAAAACACTTGCAAAAACCCAAAGCGCAGCAGTTTTCTGGAGCGCAGGATGGAAACTGCTCTGATGAGCAGCCTGAGGATGACTGATCAGCAAACGCAGCCATGTCTTCTCTAGCATCAGCAGCACGTCCTGCTTCCAGGGTTGCCAAGCCATGGACCAATATTAAGTCTGTCATCCTTGGCACACTCAGGAGAATGGCAACCAAACAATCAGCTTGAGGGCAGCTGGGGAAGGCTGGCAAAGACTAAAAAAGTCAACGAAAGAAAGCAAGAGCATCTCCAGCCCTTGGAAAACTCGTCTTCTTGGATCTGAATTCTTTGGTGTAGTGGCCAGTCTGCCTTGACCAAGCAGCTAGCACTCCTTGGCATCTCTGCAGTGACAAGAATGTACCTGCAGCTTTGTTACAGCAGTTTTTGTTAGTCTCCGGTGAGGTAAGTGTGCGTGTTTTCATGGCGCTGCAGCTCTGCTGCTCTGCCCTGGCCTCCAGGGGCCGTGAGCCCACAGCCCCAGCAGGAAGGCAGAGGGGTGATGTGGAGGGATGAGGAGAGGATACCCAAGCGCCAGCTGAATGCTCCGAGCACAAACAATAGGCCGCACAGGTTCAGCAGTGTTATAGTGACCACTGAAAGAGGAACTAGTCCCAGAGATAGGAGAGAAGGAAGCCCAGGGGCCTGGGTGGCAGCTGCGGGGACGTCAAGGGCCAGTCCTACAGCATTAGTGACCATAAGGATTCCTGCCACCACAAATACATTCAGGCAGCAAGCTCCCAACCAGATTATGAGGTTACAAGACCTATTTGGGCTCCAGCCTTGGGGTTTAGCAACATGTTATCTTGACTAACCTCACATTAGATGAAAATTCACTGGGTAGCTGCTACCTCCATTCCCTTCCTCCTATCCACACTGATGCACCCCTCACTCATCAGCATGGCCCCCTCTGCACCAAGAACCACATTGTTACCAATTAATATGTATAATATGATTGAAATAACCAGGGAGCTGCTAAAGTCCTGTGTACAGCCCCCATCTATTAATATGTCAAATACAGAAACAATAACTAGACATGATTTAGGGTTTAAGAACTAACTACTAGACAATAAGGCTTTATGTTTATGTCCAAAAAGGTTATGGACTGTTGTCTGGTGAATAAACCTTGAAGAACCGCTTGGAACTGCCAAGATCGGGGAAGAACTAGGTAAAAGGTGATTCCTGCAGGGGGAGATTGTGACCACCAACTCACTGACCACCTACTCAGATAATACCACCTACTCAAAAGAAGACAATGAAGTAAGAAGACAGAGTCTGTGCACTAATTTACACAAGGGGCAAAGAAGAAAGAAGCAATCATTAAGGAAAATAACAATGAATCTGTATTAGTTAAGTGTATAAATGTCAGAATTTCTGAGACACGGGCATGCTGTCTTGAGACAGGCACCCATTCATGCGCATCAATGAAATTAATTTGGAAATACCTCTGTGCGTTATTGGCTTGCACACCAGGTCTGTGGGACAACAACATGGCCACCAAGGAGTCACAGTATAGAGCAAATAACCTATTTTTAGGGGTGGGACTGCTTAAACCCATCTAACTGTGGGATGACACATTCCTGCCCGCTCCAGCTTCCTCCACTGCATGCTGCTACCCCTTGCCTTGCACTAGCACTGGTGTGCATGCATCCAGGTGGTGAAGCAGCCCAGGGAGTCACGCCGGCTACAAACCAAGTGCCTGGTTGTGTTGGGTGAAATTAAGCAGGATAGGCCTGCAGGGCAGGGGAGATGTGAGGCTGAGGTGGGAGAGAACAGCCAGCAGGTCAGGAGGAGGCCAGGCAATGGAAACCCAAAATTAGAGCAGTTTAAGCCTCCCTGGAATTGCACTCTAACACCTGAGCAAGCATTTTGCAGGGGTAAAATACAGAAGTAAGCATGCCCTCAAGAGCCGTTTTCCACACTGCCTGAGCACTTGGGCATAACGGCAAGAACTGAAATGATGAAAGAGGTGATGAGATGCTTTCCCTGGGACTCTCCAAGGCAGAGGAGAGGAAGAGCCTGGAGTTACGCTAGCAGTCTGCAGTGAGGAACTCAAACAGGGGCAGTCATGGTTCATGAGTTAGAAAACAAATGGCATCAGATCAAAAATCAACACAGGAATCCCAGGCAAGCTGTCCTCAGTGCTTTCCAGAGGGGAAAGAGACAAAAGGTTTCATAGCACCAAGTAATGCCACAGTGGTTCAGGGCAGTAAGGAATCCCAGCTCCCATTGAAACTGCAGGGGGAACTTAGCTGGGATGTGGCCAGGCACCATGGTCGCTGTCCTCTACCTCTACCCATGAATAAATACAACGTCTCTTTGACTGCAAGCAGTCAACGGTGGGTTTGGGGTAGGTCACTTGCAGCATAAAGTACCACACAGAACACCAAGGTCAAGACGGAGATAAGCACCAAATACACGATCATAGATGCCATCAGCTGCAGTACCTGGGATCCCTTCAAGGTGACATAACCCCCAGCACATACACAGACACCAGTGAGTTAAGCCACCTCCCAAAAGAGTTGTTGCCCACTCAGGGCTTTCAAGCAGCTGTTCCCAGGCACCGGAGCTCACACCAAGGCCACTCCTACAGTTGGGACTGCTACTCCTCTTGACCAGACCCAATATGGGGATGAACCAATGCTCAGTCACTACATCCTGCTGCACCTCAACCATTCACAATCAATAGCTGGCATCCAGCAGCACATGCTTAGGAAGAGATCGGGAGCCCCGGGTACTACAGCCCAGCCCACGGGTATACTGACAGACTGAGAGCACGAGTGAAGAGTTTCTTGGTTGTGGACAGAGTTCTCCCTGCCACCATCCCCACAACAAGCCAAACCCGCTCAAGCTGTACAAGGCAACCCACAGTGCACCCCACTGCCCTTTGTGGGGCTGAGGAAGACCAGGAAAATGGGAGTAAGGATAGGGCAGGAAGGGCCTCACTACAGAGCAACCAACTGACTTTACAGAGGAGCAGCTGCCACCAAAACCCCAGGAACCATCTGCACGCGTAACCATGTGCACTTTGATTCCAGCGTGAAAACTGAGCATGCAAAGAGAAGTGGTGGCTGCAGGACTTTTCCTCTCCTCGCAACCTCCTGTCCCCTCCTCAACAGGTCCCTACCCATGAGTCACTGTCTCTGCACAAGCAAGGTGGCACCTTGCCAGCCACTGAAGCTGACCAGCTGCACAGTGGGGACAGTTGTCAGGAAAGTAGCAGGAAGACCCCCAGTTGGTGTTTCTCCAGAGATGCACTTCAGGACTCTTGCTTCTTGGGCTCCTGCAGCAGAGTCCTCCTGCTGCCAGAAAATTCCCAGAGAGAGCTCTGACCTCCACTGCTGAGAAACACCACCACAATGAGCAGGGAACAGTTGGCTCATGTCCTTTTGTGCAGCGCTGAGGCAGGGAGCTGGGGTTAATCCCTTACTGCTGTCAGCAGGCACTCGTTGTTGGTGGCTCATGTATCCTCCCAGCCCGAGGTAGGCAAGGAGACAACCACAGCCTTGGCCAATGAGCAGGTCAGGTTCCCCACATCTCCAATGCTACCTGAGCTGAAGCTGGCTGAACCAGGTGCTGACGGCACAGTCCACACGCATCACCAGGCAGATCCCCAGCAGCAGGCAGACGCTGCTCACCATGAAGCCCAGTGACTCAAAGAGGAACCTGCCAGCACAAACAGATGTGGTAAGGATATCACAGCCAGCATGCCTGCAAAGACAGGTTGCTACCCTCACTCCCAGCAAACTGATTTTCCTGACAGTGAGAGGCTGGTAGCACCCCAGATCGTAAAACCTGAATTACATTCACTCCCCAGCAGCTGCTGCCTGCAACCGGGAAGCCAAGCAGGCCTCTGGTTTAGAGGCCATTCAGGACAACACCCAGGTTGGATTTTGAATCTCTCAGAGGCCAAGGCCACCTCACACTCCTACTAGCCCAAAGGTTTGCTAGTTTAGCATTTCTGGGTTTACCACTTCTGGTCTGGTATTCTTACCTTTGACTCCCTGCCCTGAATATTCTTAGCTTGCAGGTGGGCTCCATGTGTCCTTAGAAATCAAGATAAGGAGAAATATCTAGGCTCTAGCTCAAGTCCAGCTTCTGAACTTGAAGCAGGAATTGGTTAAGGACAGTCCTACAGCCTCTGCTAGGTAAGAAGTCAGAAGATTGATCACAGGGTCTCTTCCAACATTACTGCCTACAAACTCCAGTCAAGATGTCAGGGATAAGCCCTAACCCAGCATCAGAGCAACTCCTGGGACTTACTTTGGGGCAAAGACCTTCCAGACCATGAGGTGCCTCCTGAGGATCATAGCTGCACAAACACAGGCCAGAAGCTGTGGGGGAGATCAGGAAAAACAAGTTACCAGTAACTCTGGAGAGACCTCCTGGGCACTAGGTTCACCTCTGAAGTTGGTACTAAACTGCACACATCTGAAAGGCTGGTGGAGCACACATCAGAAATAAGCAAGCATCCCAAAGAGGATTCCCTTCCATCGTGTCCTCAAGTCAGGAAACACAAGCAGCTGGGACTACACGCAGGCCCTCCTGGGGCCAGGCTGGGACAGCACAGAGGAGGGCTCACACTGTGGCTAACCTGACCTAATATTTCACTAAGAGGGGCACTCCTGCTCTGCTGCTGCAGGGCCTGCCCCCTCCCTTGCACAGACTCTGGTCTGACCACACAGAATGTCAAATTTGAAGGGCTAAACCCCAGAAAGCTATTAACTTCATTCATGGGATTAAATTTCTGGTGTTTAGCTCCCTGTATCACCACAGCACAGGACCAGATGAAAACCAGAGCTGGTGCAAAATAGATAGATAGGCATGGTTGGGAAGAATGGGGGCAGGATTACAACCCTGCAGTTTCTGAACAGACACTCCAACTCTGGGCAGATGGGTACAATAAGCAGCGTAATCCATACAGCGGCTTCCGTGCTAGAGCCCATCCCAAAGCGCAGAGCAAATGGCATGGCTGAGAACAGGACCTGTGCATCTGTTCTTCCACCTGCAACCAGACATAGCACCCCTGGGCCTGCCTGTGCCCTGGCTGACCACTTTCTCTCATCAGAGTGTCCCAAGGTTTGCACAACACCGATTTCTTCTTAGACACCCTTCCCCACAGCCGTCCCACCTCTATCCGTACCTGCATCCCAAGGACAAAGAGGTACTTTAGCCCCAGCTGCAGCAGAGCAGTGGAGAACTTCTCCGGGGACTCCCGCAGCCTCATCTCCATCATGTGCTCCTCCACCTCCTGCAGATCCTCCCGGGGCTCCTTCTTAGGCTTCTTCCTCTGCGAGCTGGGCATCTCACACACAAAGGGCCAAAGCAGGAGCAGAGGGCAGCCAACTACCTCAAGGACAAAGGCATATGAAGTTACTGGAACACAGGAGGTGAGGAGCAGTCTAGGCTCTGCCATCATGCCCTGGATGTGCAGGAAGCATATACCCCAGCTCCAGTTTGCTGGTCAGGCACAACTGCATGGAGGCTGCAGGCCGCAGGCAGCTCTGTGGCCCCAGAAGGGGACAGCGAGGATGCTGCCGTTCAGCTGGTGCCGGAGCCTTCACCGCCTCGTGCTCAGCCTGCAGACCTCCAGACATGGCAAAGCCGTGAGCCATGCCTGCTCAGGCTCAACAGCCCAGGAAGAAATTGAATTACCTGCAAAGAGGATATGGGACGCAAAGGTGTTGGCGCCCACCAGGACAGCAGGCAGGAGGTTCGTGCTGTGGTCAAGGTGGAAGCCCACAAAGGCTGCATTCCAGTGGATGGCCGGGAAGATGGGCTGGTGGCCTGTGGAATAGAAGAACTGGGAAGCAGCAAGGAGCCAGGAGATGACTGCATACCAGGGCACCGAAAAAGGCTCTGAGAGATAAGAAAAATTTAAAAAGAGAGAGAGAGATCAGCATCAAGGAACAAGACAGCTTGACAGAAAAAAAAACCCTACTGACTTTTCTTCCAGGTTCCCTTTCCATGCTCTCTCTTTTGAGAGACAGAAACCAGTCAGGCTCCCACCACGGATACAGCAAGGGGCCAGGCATTCCCTCTGCTGCTGGTCCTGCTACTGGACTCTGTCAGCAGCAGTGGGGTTTGGTGGCTGCTTGCACCCTGGGGAGAAGGGATGGGTGTAGAGCCCCCTTCCCTGACACAAGGGACTCCGCCTTCTCCCACATTATGTCCCTGCTGTATGCATCTCTCTTCTACTAGAGGACTTAAGCAGCTCTAAAAAAGCTAGGAGGATCCTCTGAGGATCAGTGCATTGCCATTCCCCAGAAGTAGAGACTGAACCCTGCCTCTCCTACTGGAAATAAGACAAGGTCGCTGCACATAAGGCCCAGCTCGCACATCCAGAGGATGTTCCACTGAGCCCTGACTCACCAGTGTCTCCAGCAAGGCCTCTGGCATGGCTGTGGATGTGCAGCAGCACAAACGCCTCCAGGAAGAGGAGAAGGAAGGCGAGACTCAGCCGCTCACTGTGCAGAAGCATCAAGAGGAAGCCCAGCAAGGTGAGTGCTATGACCAGGGCTGCCGAGTACACACTGCCAAGCCCGTATGCAGCGACGGTGGCCTTGCAGCTGCCCCGCTCCAGGCGGCTCTTCTGAGACTCCTGCATCCTCTTGTAGATCTGAGGGATGACGTGGAGGAAGTCGACTTCAGAGCTGGGAACCCCCAGGTAGGGAGTGACAATGGATCCTGCTGACTCCCGTGTGTCCTTTGCAAACACCGTCATGGGATTGCACAGCAGGAGCAGCAGCCCCAAGGATGCTAGCCCGTAGACAGCCCATGGAAAGGCAACAACTGCCACCTGCACCAGCTCCTGCAGCTTGCCGAGAGAGTCATCAGTGCTGGAGGCAACGGCCCAGTAGCAGGCAATGCAGAGGACCACCAGTGGGAAACACCAGCGCACAAAGAGCACAAGAGGGTCTGAGCTGTTCAGGTTGCCATAGTGTCGCAGCCAGCTCCGTACTGCATAGACCAGCCCGGCCAGCAAGGCCACGCACAAGAGGTAGAAGAGGTTCTTGGCCCGTGTGTTTCTCAGGCTGGCAAGGGGGGAGAGGAAAAGAGAGGGCCGGCACTGAGGGATTTCTTCACGGCACTGGTGGAAGAAACCGGAGAGGCGCACGCAGACCAGGAGCATAGCCACGAGACACAGCAGGTACCAGATCTCTCTCCGGTAAGAAGAAAAGCCAAGGAGCTGCTGCTTGGGGCCTTCTGGCACGGTCAGACGACCTTCCCAATGGAGCTTCCCTACCAGCAACATCACCAGTGAGGCCAGCAGGAACGGGGCTACCCGTGCCTCAGCCACCACAAAGCTATCGGAGAACATAGCTCCGCAGCGGAAGAGCAGAATGCCCATGGGGAAGGCCAGCCTCAGCCACACTCGCAGCCTCTGCCTCAGGCTAACGCTGACCAAGGGTGGCTGACTGCCCACCAAACGGACTCGCTTGGGATACTGGCCCCACCAGTGCCAGAAAAAACCCAGCTGAGAAGCAGCAGCTGCCCATGACGACACCAGGAGAAGATCCAGCCCCTCCTGGGTGAACGCATGTGCCAGCCCAAGCAGAACAGCCACCACGAGGCCCCATAGCAGCGGGTACAGGAGGCAGCTGCGATAGAAAGAGCCGGATGATGTGGCCAGCTCTGAGGCCACATAGCAGAGCAAGCAGGAAGCAGCAATGAGGGTGCAGCCCCCCACCATACGCAGGGGATGGAAGCGGGCCCAGGACTGGGTGCACACAGCCCGTGCTTCTCGCAGGTAGAGCTGGAAGCGACTGATGAGACTTCCCAGCCTGGACTCCAGCTCCGGAGGCACCAGCGTCGCCCCCTGCACCTGGGCTAAGAGCTGAGTGTGCTCCTCCATGGCACCGGAGAAGAGCTCCTGCAGGTGCTGGAGCTGCTCTGCTGGCAGGTCCTGAGCCACCAGGGAGTAGGAGTGCAGGAACCGGTCCACCTGTGGGAGAGGGGACACAGGGTCAGACAGTGGCACTGGGACCACTGGGAACGGGATTCACGGCCTCACACAGCCCCTTCAGAATGAAAACATCCCCAATCTGCCAGCCCCTGCTAGGACAGACCTGTCCCCAGCCACTTCGCCCAGGGCTGGTCACCCAAATCCAGGATGTGACCGGTAGGAAACACAATCCCTCTGCCAAAGTGACATCCCTCTCAAGTGATGTATACATCCTGACAGCCAGACTGACTCCTTTCAGTTCTTCACCTGCAGGTGCACCTCTGGTAACATCACTAAGGGCTTTTATGCAGAGTCTTTGGTAACTATAAGGTAAAGATCCCGCAGAAGTTCAAGTCACTACTAGCTATTAATCTGCACCCAATGTCAACTTCTATATTGTTTGTCTGAGAACAGATATCACATTAAAGAGCTTACAGTGGACCAAATCAAACTGCTCTCTCTTCTTCAATACAGGCATGTTAACCCACTGTACCATGGGCTAAGGAAAGCTCATTATGCTTCCTACTTCAAGAGGACAGGAACAGAGGCAGCTATGATCCCAAAGTCATAAAAAGTCTTACAAGGGCATTACTAGGGCAGAGCACCAATACAAGCATCCAGCTGCTCAGTAGTGTAAATCTCCTCAAGCCCCAAAACACATTGGTATCTTCACATGCCTTCCAGTTGCCTCAGAGCACAGGCAGAATCAGTCTAGCCCTACCCATGAATGGCAAACATATACAGCAGCTCTCTCGCAGGCATGCACGACCTTGTTGGTATGCAAAAGCTTCTTCAACACCAACATGATCGAGCCAGCAACCTCCTCAGACAAATGAGTGCAAATACTTAAACAGGCAGGACTGGATAACGCTAATTCTAATAGATGATTGATATCTTCCATGACTAATGGACACTAACATACACTATCATCTTTAAATGACAAAGCACTGTGCTGCTCTATAAATACACAGCAGAGAGGCTGAACATCTCCCTCTTCCCATCACCAATCATATCCTCTCCAGCTCCTCACTGACTTGCACCAGCAGTGTCCACCTGGCACACCAAGTTGCTGGCTGGGGGCTGGATGGGTTATTCTTCTGCTCCTAGCAATCCAGGGGTCCCTCAAAGGCAGGCCGGCACTTAGCTGAGACACATGCCTGGCAATGCGTGTAGCAAATCTGCTTCTATAGCATGCCCAGAGCCACAACAGACAGGTCCAATGTCCTCCATAGAGGCTCTGGCTTGCCCTGGCACACGGCCTGCTCCATTGCCTGGGCTTCTTTTATACCCGGTATAGACACTCATTCATATTTTCTCATTCAGCTCTTGGAGTTCTGTATTTTGTTGTGCTTGGGGTAAACTGTTCATTCTCTATCCCACTCTACTGTCACCTGTTAGATGATGCTTTTTTATTTAGTCCTTTGTTACTGTTTTCCTTCTGCCACTGATCTAGAATAGCTTTTTAGCTAACACTGTTTCTCCTCCAAAACTGAAGCAGCATCAAAATAACCATTTGTATTCTTGAATCTCCATTAACGAGACTTGCCCCCAGTCGTCTTCAGCCTTGAGAAACCAGCCTCCCCAATTACCAAATCCACCTCTGACCATCTGGGACCAACCCCCACCCTGAAGCAAATACCACCTTCCCAGCTAGTATTTTCCACACCACAGCACTCACCACCAAGCATTAAACTCTTTTCTCTTTTGGGAAAATGGTGCCGCCTTTTACTGGAGCAAACACTGCAAGGAGGTAACTCTTCAATGCAAGTTCCCCACGAAGACAACATCATGTCCCCACCCCACCTCCACCAAACAGAAGAGGTCTGTGCTTAAAAAGACATTACTTCTCTTCTCTAGTTCAATGGGGAGGCCTACCGCGGGCCGTACCTGCTTGGCGTTGATGTGATAGACCGAGAGCTGCTGCAAAGCTGCAGACACAGCGTTGCCATCCCCGGAGAACAGCTCAGCCATCACCTCCCCGATGTTACTGTAGGGGATGGGCACACCCAGCAGCAGGGCCACAGTGGGCACCAGGTTCACCTGGGGAATGGCCTCAGGCTCCTGGAGAGGCAGGGGAGGAATTGGAAATTTGGAAAGAAAACAGCAACGCAGCTTTTTACTCAGGCTAGAGGATGATGGGGAAGACATCCCTATTCAGAGGGGAATCTGGGGGAAGCCAGGTGTGGTAAAACACAGGGGAAGGCAGAGGCACAGCTCTGGCCTCCCTGAGGGCCCTGTGGAGGGGAGGATGCCTGCTGGGATCTGCAGGTCCTTGGGTATGGCCCCAGCTGTCTAACAGCTCACCTGGTCCCACTCAAACACCCCTCACAGCTGGAGGGGCCTGAACATGGGTCCCAAACACTTCAGTCACCTGCATCTTCTGTCAGCCTTTCCACTGTTCTCTCGGGAAAGGTGGCGGACTTCCCACCTCTCTCAATCTAAACAAGCCCAATTGAAGCGTTACTCTCTGTGACCCCAGGATGCAGTTTTCACCCTGGATGCCACCTCAGGCAGTGACAGCTGAGGATCAGCTTCTTCTCACCTCTGGAGGGCTAGGGCCAAACAGGGGTGTTTTGCTGTACACAAACAGTGCTGCATTCACTTCCTTCTCGCTGTCGCCGCCATGGTCTCCGGTCTCTGTCATGCCATGGTCCCCAGCCACTAGAAGAAGGGTGTCATTCCCCAGGTGATCCACCAAGGACCTGTCACCAGGATAACGAAGGTCAACTCCTACCTGGGCAGGGGGTCAAATACCCCAGGTGGGAGAGGACATGTCCCCACCAAGCCTGCCTGCACCACAGAGGTGAAGCCCACAAAAGGATATGAACAAAATTAAGTGCTGACGCAGAGCTGCAACAACTGAGCCAGGTACCAGGGCAATGGATGCTTTAAAATCAAACTGAAAATTCAGAGCCCTGAGACAGAGTGGACTGATCTTGCTTAGGTCCCCAGTGAACTGCGGCTGGCTCCTCAGTGCCTTCAGGCATCTTGACAAAATGCAATTCAGAAGAAAGTTTCCCAAGAGGAACAAATTTTAGGCTGCTTTGGGTACTGTATATTGCATCATGTGTGAGCTATCTCCTACTTTTAAGGAAAAAAGAGGCAGTAAGCATGACATGATATATACTGCACTCTCAGATGCAGCAGGACAAGTTACCCACTCCTAGCAACAAAATTTAAAGCAGTCCTAAGAATCAAAAGCCACAGCATTTTGGGCTGTCGCACAGCTGCGTGATCAGGATTCCTGGATCCCATTCTGCCCTCTGACACAAAGGTGTAACTCACAGGCCTGTGCAGTAAATGCAGCATTGCTTAGCCAGGGTCTTCCAAGTGCTTCTCAAACATTAGCCAAACCTCAGTGTGACAATCTCCATTTTAAAGATGGAAAGAGCGAGGCTCAGGGGTAACACCACCTGATGGTTTGGTTGAGAACCAAAACTTCAAGAACTGAAGACAGCCAAACCTCTGAAACCAAATCTCTTGTGAACATGTGTCTATGCAACCAAGACTGCCCCACAGTGGGGGTTTCAGCTGCTGCTGGCCAAAGCTGTTCTCCATGTTAACAGGCACAGTAAGCACGCCCTGTTGCCCTCTGCATCTGTAAACTCCCTGGGAAGACCCCACCAGCCTGGCTGAAGGAAGAGGCCAGCTGGCAACCCCCCACCACCGCACTAATCACCTGAGCATCTCATTCATCTGGGTGAGCTTCTTAGCCATTTCGGGGTGGTCAGGTCCATGTTTGTGCCCACAGTGGTCCACGCCGAGGAAGTGAGCAATCAGCACGTCCCATTCACCACTGTCCACTGCAGAACAAGAGCAGCCTTACCACACACTAGCCTGGGATTCAAGCATAGGCTGTACGCCCAGATCCTCCTGCCAGAGCTTTCTGGTTGCCTGTGGAAACTGCTGTTTCTTCCCCTCCTGCCGTTGTCACTCTCAGCTCTCAAGTAGATCAATGCAGGTTTTAAGAGAGGCACACTCTTGGTCTGCGGGTGTCTGGGTGCAATGTCGTGGGGAGCTCCAGGCCTGGCAAGCACCCCAGTATCCATAGGTTTTGTTCACCACTCCTCAGGAGAGGAATGGCTCAGTGTCACCCAAGCCACCTTGAAATACCCTTAACTCAAACTGCCACAAACTGAGCTAAACCAAGGGAATGCTTAGGAAAAGAAGAACCCAGAGCTCCAGTCCTCCCCTGGCGGTATTTCAGGCCAGACTCATCAGCATGCCCCTCTGCATCCCACTCAGGATGTGGGCCCGGCACACTGACACTGTCCCTAGCCAGAAAATTACCCCAGTCTCTCCCCTCTGCTTCAGGGCCTTGACGCACGAAAACCAACATATTTGGAGTTAAATAATGAACTGCAGCTCTCCCACAAGGCACAAGGCCTTCCCCATGAAAGGCCACTGCACCTTGATTTACTTAGATTCATACACAGATAAAGCCCACAGCATTCCCCTTGGTCTAAGGACCTCAGGGAAGAGTCTGAGATAACCTACAATTCACAAACCAATCTCAGACTTCACCTTCTTCCCATGACTAGGAGCCACCAATGCTCTGCTGAGAGCGGTGCTGTGCCCCAGCCTCCCAGCAGATAGCTGCACTGTTGTGTACTTCCCAGAGCACTGTATGCCTGCCCAGGCAGCCACATGTCAACGTTAAGCTGCTCCTTCCTGGCGGTGCATTTCTAGGACAGATGTAGAAGTCTACCCTCATCCCATCAAGCTGCACTCTCTCCCAAATGGAGGAAAGGTATTTACAGAAACAGTTTACAGGCCCCAAAAGCTGGCTTACCTGTGGAAATCCAGCTAGAGCACCGCAATCCCCAAGCAGCAGTGTGTGACTGCCCAGTGCCACTCAGTAACAGAAAAAAATCTTCAGTTCTACCCCAAACTTGCAGTAGGACCCCTGCATACATAAAGGGTTACCCAGGCCCTGGGGGAAGAGCTGCTTACCAGTTGGATAGAGATGTTGCAGGATCCCATCATCCACAGTGTGAAGGTCCTTCACATTAAAGGAAGGGAAGAAATACGAGCGGAAAAACTTCTTCGGGAAGAGTCCTTCCCAAGTGTCATCACCCATGAAGACCACTCTCCTTCCTGAGTCAGCAAGAAAAGAATTAATGAGAGCAGGGAGCCCACCGGAGTAATGCTGTTACCTGCACTAGCACAAAGAGCCTGGGCAGATCCAGGTCAGGGTCTGGAGCACTAGCTCCTCTCCAACCCACACTCAAAACCTACCTAAAATTCAAATTACTATCTGGCTGTAAATGAGTTTGAATACGGGGAGTGACCAGCCCTGTTTCTAAGCCTACAGGTGCCGCCCACAACCAAATCTACCTGCACTTCATCGTTGACCTCTGGCACATCACGCCTGCAGAAAGACCTGTGGGTTGAATGGGTCAGGAAGCATGCAGATACCCAACCATGCTACTGCAGCACTTAGGAAGGTGTAGTGCAAAGCAGACAAACCCTCACCCAAGGCCCGTGACCCCACTGTAAAACGTAAGGCAGTAGATGGCTCCTGACAGAGGCTGAGTAGAAGCTCTGAGTCATGGGTTCCAGCTTGAAACACATCAGTGGTGGGTTTTCATACGCAGAAAAGAGAAGGCAAAAGCACTGATGCTTCCCACAGCCCTCGCTCTGCTTGTCCTGCCTGCCACCAGCCAGCCCTCTGTGTTTCCACAAAGCCTCTCCAGCCTGGAAGCAGGAACCATTTCCTCTGAGGCTGCTGCTCTGGCGCAGGGTCCACCACTTTTTTTTGCCTCGGACGATTTACTGTGTTTGCCCACCTTACTTGCACACAGGGGAGTGTCGCCTCATTCCAAGCACCGGTATTTGCGCCACCCTGAGCCTTGGAAGAAAATCTCTCTGGGTAACACAAGACTCTGTCCTGTCTCCTTCTCTCTACTCCATCACCCCACCCTAACAGGCCCTTTACAGCTACACTAAGCACACCACAACAGCACTGAGCTACACAGAAAATGTGATGAGGTTGCTGCCTAATGGTGGCAGGCAGCTAGCCAGGCACACTTGCTGCCTGAGTGACAACCTGCAGCACAGCTGGCACCAGCTCCTCCTTCATCATGTGTCTCACCTGAACGCAAACAAAACGCGACATGACTGACTGCCCTTGGCTTCATCAAGCTGTTCCTGGTGGTGACCTTGTGACAGTCACCATCAGTGCAACCACCTTCACCTGCTTTCTTGTCATTTTTGAAGATAATGATGAAGATGAAGCCATGGTCCCAGCTACTTCTTACTCCTAGTACATAATGGAGAAACCCTGCCTACCTGACAGCTCTGTCTGAAACAACTGTCATTTGAGTAGGGCAAAAGAATTAGCCGGCGGGGCGGAGGCATTGTAAGCAGTTCCCTTCCCAGGGAGAGAGCAATAAAGGTCCCATGTGAGTGCTGACCACTGGTTTGCATGTGCCCTGTCCCAGCGGGACACCGCTCCTGCCCACCTACCGTTCTGCACCAGCTGTGCCAGCAGGTTGTCCTCCTGGATCGCATAGGTGGCGAAGTTGCTGCCCACATCTATGAATGTGGGCAGCGAGCCGGTGGTGAGGCCCTTGATGCGCTGCATGGTGGCGGTGGGGGGATCGGCTCGGAAGCGGTAGAGGCGGGCATGGCGGGGCTGGGAGGTTGCAAGGTGATGCAGGAAACTTAGCTTGTTCTCGTAGGGTAGCGGGCTGGCCTTGGCTGGGTTAAAGTGGGCAAACTCAAAACGGAGAGCATCGATGATGACAAGCACGGCCTTGGCGAAGCGCTGGGGTGCCCAACAGGAGCCCGGCGGGAGGCTCTGCCTCTCCCAGGGCGGTGGCACGAGTGGGTCTGAGCAGGAACTGCTGCTGGCGAGCTCGATCCGGGTGAGCAGGAAGCCGCTCGTGAACAGGCCGATACCAGCAAAGAAGAGAAAGCAGACCCAGGCCAGGAAGAGCAACACCGGCCACCGCTGCATTCTAGGG